>AYEL01086357.1:0-84714 GCA_000484575.1 Olivierus martensii
ATCAGATTGGGGAACATGATCTATATAAGACAGTAAATGGTACTTACAAGTTAGTATAGAAAAGTAACTCGGATAGTAAAAAAGGTTGAACACTACATTCTATGTCGGCCGGATGGCCGCGTGGGAAAGCTTCGGCTTACCACCCTGGAGGATCCGGGTTCAAATCCGGTTCCCACCTCCAATTTTTCAGGAGGGGTCCGGGCCCGGCCTGTTGAATCCCATCCTTCAACCATCCGGTTGACCCCATCATGGTTGCTGGCCAGCCTGTGATGGGAGCTATAAATGGCCCAACCATCCGGTTGACCCCATCATGGTTGCTGGCCAGCCTGTGATGGGAGCTATAAATGGCCGCCGCCAGATAAAGAATATCCCATGAGGATATGGCGGCGTAATAAAACTAACTACATTCTATTTAATTTGAAAAGTTTAAATATCTCACTTTATAGTTAATTAATAAGAATACAGTCTGACCCCGTTAACACGCGGATCTCCCGCTTCTGATGATATTAATTTTCTTCAGTACTTCTGATAAATTCATGCTCTTTACTATTCTCAAAACTGCCGATTTGCGGGCATTCTTATTTTTATGGTCTTAATTTCACATTCCACAAGCATTCTTCCTCTTCGTACAGTTCTACAAATCTAATAATTGCAGCTTCGCTCCACTTACACGATCGTTTAGCCCTTTCCACCATTTTAAACTTTAAATCGGCTGCCATTCGGTCCGAGTATTGTCTGTCCACGAAAGCCGCGCTTAGCTAAGGTGGATGAGTCCAAACGAGAAAGGGAGAGTCGCAGTCGGTATAATGACGGGTGGGAATGATTTCGGTTTACTTTTCTTTGCATATTTCTGTTATTTGTCATCTTAGTGTTTTCGCTTACCTTTTTCTATTTGTGATGGCTAGCACAAGTCGCAACAAAGCCTTTCGAAGTACAGTATGTGCGATAGCTCATCCCTATTTTGTCACTGGAATCGTTCAGTTAGCGCCCGCGTACTCGCGTCGATGGTCGCGGCTAAGCTGAACGGACAGTAGCGTCCGAGTGGATGCGCGCGCATCGTCAGATCGAACTCGGTCCGAGTGTGCTCTGATCGTGTCAACCTAGCTTAATCGCCAATGTTCTTGTCAGCGGCGGATCAAATCAAGTGGAGGGCCCTAGCGGTAAAAATTTCGGGGCTCTCAAACTCAAGTTAGAAAAATAAGTTTCAAAAAACTCATTAAATTATTAACAAAAAAGAAAAATAATCAAAAATTTCATACCATAACACACACAAATTTATTAATAATTATTCAGAAACAGTGTTGCCATTATTGATTTTTTTTTTGGCAATAGATATTGCGTTTATCAAAATACCCTAATGTGAGTATACATAATTTGTAAATATATTATTAAAAATGTATATATCGTTATGTTGACTATAATATTATGTGTAATAACAGAATCTTTGGTGAAAATGTTATTATTACTATTATAATTGGATTACATAATATAATTATTTGATATATACAAAAAAACGTAATTTTCCTCGAACCCTAATGAAAAGGCATTTTAAGATCTCGGGGCCCTAGGCGGCCGCTTAGTCCGCTTACCGCTTAATCCGCCACTGGCTCTTGTCTAATTTGTAATTCAATTGTTGCTATTCCAAAAAAAAGGGAAATATCGAAAGACATTTTCGAACAATTATGAAAATGAATATCCGAAATACGCTGAGCAAAAATTATAGATTTAAAATCGAACTTACATTCGCAATAATATATGTTGGTAAACATTTTAAGATTATCTCTTTTGTCATATAATCCAAATTTTGAATCAATTGCAAAATGTACACAATGCCAAATATCGCATTAAAATTTTTGTTTATGTATCCATGTACTATTTTCATGTTATGAAGAATTGTTCATTTTACTTAATAAATTTTGAATTATACTGTATATATGACATTGCTATTTTTGTACTTTTATTGCCTGGATATCTGTAGATGGCTATATCGCTCCGGTGAAAAAAGTAGCTCACCGTCATAAAAAAGTTGTTATATATTAGATGAGATTTTTCCCTAATCTTTGAAAATACGAAATGCATATTCACTAACTGCAATCTGAAAGTGAATAAAGATTTTAATCATTAAATCAGTATCCTGTATTTTGGCTCAAATTTATCATCACCAAAATCCATATTACGGGTATTATTATTTAGAAGCTTCGAGAACAACCAATTACACAACAGTCGTCCCTTTTTAGCCTACCTTCCCATGGAAATGGAGTCTTATAAAATCGAGCAAATGTATGTCTGTGGTCTGTTTCCCACTAACAACTTTTGAATTAATTAACAGATTTTCATGAAATTCGGTAGTGATGTTCTACTGTTAAAGGATACCTCGACGCCATAATAATAATCCTACAGGATAGAATTTTATTTTTATTACAATTTTAGTTTATGTTATTGCCAATAGATGGCGCTAAGTGTTAGCGTGGCGAGGTTAATATATGGCCTACCTGATTTTTTAACACAGCGCCGACTATCGCCACTATCCATATTAACGTAACAATGTATGACATCACTAACCACAGATAATTTCTGACATCTCGGTAACAATGTGAAGTAACTTTGACGTCACTATCGAATCGACGTGACCTGATTGTGATATCTATATTAGCTAAATTAACGTTAAAATTGGACGCACAAAACGATTTTAAATGACACCTTCGGAAAATAAGCAATTTTAGTTCTTTCTGGAACTTTTTGTTATACTTATTATATTATATGCATTGTAAATATGCGTAAACATTTATGTTATATTTAATTTACGAATATGTCTATACAATATGACATTGTATCTTATTCTCGAAGTAAGGTAATAATTTGGCCATCCTGAACACTTTGTATAACGTTACGCAAATTTAGATGTTACAAAAATCTCTATTAACAGTTGAAACGAGTAGAGCCAGAGAAACACGCAATGATTAGACCACGCGCGAATTATCAAATTCCATGGCGAAATATCATGTGACGCCATATTTTATTAAAAGTTGTTATAATAACGCGGCAATACGTCGAAACTTTGGAATCTATGGCATTAATGCAGAGCCGGGCCTGCCATAGGTGCGAAGCGTGCATCACACACAGGCAACCAAACTGAATGTTGAAAACATAAAACAAAATATAAAATAAAATTAAAAACCAATAAAAGGAAAAAGGAAATTTATTTCTTTTAATATATAAATTTGAAAATTTTATCCATCTGAAAAAGATAAATTAAAAAATAAAAATCAATTCTAACGTCAATTTACGAAATAACTAATTGAATTAATATTTTACGCCAAGGCAAATATTAGAATCATGCAAAGATCTTCATCTGAAATTAACTGATGCGCGAAGAAAAAAATCCGATATTGATGGACAGGATTTATTTCACGAAATTTTATCAAGTAATGGCACATATGAAAGCGGAAAACATTGGTTCACATCCATATAACGCGCTTCGATGTATTTTTAAAAACAATCTTCGAGGCACATTCCCTAATTTATTGGTCGCAACTTAGGACCGTTTTAACTCCGCCCCTTTCTGTAGTATCAGGCAAACGTTCTTTTTCCAAATTGAAGATAATCAAACTATTTAAGAGGTTAGGTTAGGTTAATTAGGTTACGCCGCCATATCCTCACGGGATATACTGTATCTGGCGGCGGCCACTTGTAGAGCCCATCACAGGCTGGCCAACACCCGTGATGGGGTCAACCGGATGGTTGAAGGATGGGGTTCAACGGGCCGGGCCCGGACCCCTCCTGAAAAACTGGAGGTGTGGGACCCGGATTTGAACCCGGATCCTCCAGGGTGGTAAGCCAAAGCTTTATCACGCGGACTATTTAAGAGCGACAACGCAACAAGAACGCCTAGCAAATTTATCAATTATAGCCATAGAGCGTAAATTATTGGATGAAATTGATTTACACCATCTTATATTGGAATTTGCTCTTAATAAAGCGCGCCAAACTTATTTCTTGTCAACTGTTGTGTTTTCCTATTAATATGTTATTTTTGAAAATATTTGTTATCTAATTAGATATCTAATTTTTGTATGTAGCGAAGTTTGAAGTTTATTTAATATTATAGTTACGTGCAACGAAAATTTTGTAATTTATTACAATTTCCAAAATGTTCTTCGTTTGTGTTATGGCTGTTAAGTATTGTATTAATATCGATAAGATGTTCTGTTATGTCATAAGATATTCTGTTATGACTTATGTATTGTTACTGATAAATTAATAAATGAAATTATTTAAAGTTGAACAATTACGACTATTAATTTTCTAGTTTTTGTTTTATTGATTGAATAGGGGCGGCCATCGATATATGAGGGAGGCCAACTAACAGTTGCACACAGGCGGCCGGATTTCTTGGCACGACACTGCATTAATGTAGCACTAACGATGGAATATAATTTAAAAAAAAATTTTAAGAGCAGATCGCCCGACCTGATGTACGTAAGGTAGGATTCCCGCTAAAATACAGAAAGCGGCAGAAGTGGTGCGATAGTCTCTAGTGATTTTTAACAAGAACTTATTCTAAAGCGATAAAAACTTCCTTTTGAAATGAACTCGAACTATCTTATTTTTCCAAGCAAAACAGGATAACTGGAACTACAGCATAGCAGTAAATAGTAATTAGGCTATCTCCAAACATGGCCCACCAGTTTCCTCGCCATCCAATGGAAAAGGATGGAAGTTTTGGGTATTGAATATGAGAAAGACAATTTAACTTATTATCTACTAATATGCCAAGATATTTTATCGTGTTCTTAAAACTAATGTTCATTTTATATAATTTAATAGTTGGCAATCTGGTGGTTCCAAACTTGGTAAATAGAAATGATTCTTTTTTTTATATCGGTTAAAATTTTGATTATTATCTGCCACCTATTAACTATTTTTTCAAGAATATCATTGCATTTAATTTCGATAACCTCCGTTTCTTTCCAAGATAATTAAGATAATGTTGAACGTTCATACGAATAGCATTCAAGAAGCTATCATTTTCACGTCATATGATAAATATTTCTATGAATTAATAATTGTAACAGCTAAGAGTCGGTTTTACAATGTATTTATGATTTATGAAATCACTTAAAAGAGCTAATGTAAAGTCAGAATTAGTGTTTTGACTCTGGGGTGTAGACGGTAATATTAAAAGTTCGAAAGATGAAAACGAGTGCAAAAAAAGCTAAAAAAATTCAAAAGAAACAATGGGGGGTGTAAACGATAATATTAAAAGTTCGAAAGATGAAAACGAGTGCAAAAAAAGCTAAAAAAATTCAAAAGTGGGAGGCCAACTTCACACCGATGTCAAAATTCGCGCAACACTGATTAAGAATCACTGCAGTAATACAAACTTTATACTACAGAATATTACATAATATAAAAAAACATTGAAAAAATTCATAATATGATATCAAATTTCGTATCTTTTCTAGCTAAACTGGGAAACTGTATTTAATCTTTATCTATTTCGTTTAAACTTTATCATCTTACTATTTAAAACTTTTTATATAAGCTCTGCCTTGTTTAAATTCTAAATGCTTCCAACGAAGCAAAGAACTATGTATATATTTATTTATCATTCCTTAATTAAGTTATATCAGGACAAAAAAACAAATTATTTTTAAAATTTGATAGATTCCTTTAGAAATTTATCTGGAAAACTATTGAAATTTTATGGATAAAAATTGGTTCTTAAAGTAATATTATTTTAAATCCCAGATTTATGAAGGAAATACGCTAAATAAATAGATTATATATCTATCTAGAGATAAGAGATGAATACATAAATTAATAAATTCCTGCTGAAATGAAAACAAGAAATGGTGTGTATTTTGGAAAAATTCTGATTAAGATCAAGCTTAGATATACAGCACCTTACATGATATAGTTTTGCGCTCGAAATTCCTAAAGGGGGAAAAGATTAATATTGAAAAAATCAATTCTATTAGATAGAATTCATTGATATCAGTAATTTTGGGTCTTTCAAACGTGAGAAGCTAATAACATTCTAATTGAATTTATTATAAAAGCTAGTATGTGCTCGGTGGGAACAGAGAAATAACAAACAAATACAATTTTCTTATAGAAATACAACTAGATTCTTCATCTCAGCCTCCAACCTTTTTTCTAAAAAAAAGTTTGAAGAATGAAGAATTGCAGTATATTACAATATATTTGTTACAGTTGAGTATTGATTAGACGTGACAAACCGGTTAGAAAATCATGATATATTCTTGATTAATAATGAACAAAGTGTGGATTTTATAATTGATATTCTAAAATGCACTGTCTTGTGATTTTCATTTACAGTACAGTACTTGCTTTTCATATTCTATTCCATCAATAAAATATTCCCTAATTAATCAAAATTATTATATAATATTATAATTATATACAATAATAATATATGTTACCTGTACCTACATAATATTTATATAGACTACAAATACAAAGACTATAAATTATACAGGGTGGGCCAAGATAAACCGAACCCAATCAAGTGATGAACGTTATACAATTAGATGAGTAGTCCTTTATGATGAATATATCCTGGTCTCCTTCGTGCGTCGTTCACAGCTCCCTACGAAATATTATTATCATCGCGTGTTGCTACATGGAATATCTTCTCTCATGTAGGGTTCGGTTTATCTTGGCCTACCCTCTATATACAATATATTAGGATGTATAAATATAAATATATAATATATAAATTATACGTAATATGTAAATTGTATACATATTATATAATTTATGTAACTTATGCCAATACAATTTAACACAGACCTTATTGCAATCTAAAGACAATAATATAATAATAAATATTTTATGTAAGACAAATTTAAATAGGCTTAAAAGATACTATCATCTGTGATAGTTTCAATCAGACTATACTGTACCTATCGCAATCTGTAGATAATATCACCTCGTGATATATTTTTTAAAATTGTTATAAAACGCCTAATTATGCAGCACTAACGATGTACAATAAAAAATTTAAAATTTTTTTTATCGTACATCGTTACTTTAATTTTTACAGTTTTCAGCAGGCCCGCCCAACTGGACGTCAAGTTGGACGATCTACAAGACTACAAGAATCCTTTCTAAAACGTGTAATTACGCGGCTCTAACGTCAGAATTTTGGGCAGATGTAGCACTACCAACCTACTAGAAGTTATTATTTGTTTTAAATTAATTATTATTCATCGTTAGCGCTACATTAATGTGATAGATTACCCAAGTTCCAACGTCAGAGCCGCGTAATTGTGCGTTTTATAACAACTTTTAAGAAAACATAGCGACAGATTTTGATAGTTCGTTCATAGTCTAATTATCATCTCGTATCGCTACATTTTCCTCTCTTTCGATCTATTCGTTTATAGAGTTGAAACTAGGACAGACGTTATTAACTTAAATTTAATATTAGTTTTTAACTTAACGCCGTACTATTGTGATTTTAATCCAATCGAATATATTTGATGAATAATGAAAAAATCATACTGTACATGGAAAGAATATATACGGACCAATAGCGATGCATTCAAATTAGTAAACATGGAAAAGCTCACTGTGGCAGCCATTGAAGATTGGAAAAAATAAGTGATCATATTATAAAAGTGAAAAAGAAATTTTGAAACTTGATCCAATAATAGAAGAAAAAATGAAGTCCTTAATTATTAATTTTTCTAATGATGGCAGTGATGAGAGTGAAAATGATAACGAACTTAGTTGCCAGAGATTGTCTTCATCACCAAAATGGATTTGTTTTTACTGTATATACTTTAACACATTATATCGTATTACAAACAGTGTATATAATAGAATGAATACACTAAAAATATAATAAATGTATAAAATAATTTTATTTTTACTATATACACTATTATGGATACAGTATAAAATGTATACAGTTATATATAAATATATTTAATAGTGCGAATATAATTTTTTAATGCAATAAAATATAATAATTGAATTTAACATTGTCTTGATACATTTATTCAGAAATTTATTAAAACAATGATAATGGTGTATATTTATCAATTTTTGATAAATATTAAATTTATTAATTGCAATAAAATCGATGAAGCTAACAATCGTTTCCGAGGTTAATAATTTCCGAATTTCTACGAAATTAAAAAATTATTTATGATGAATATAAATTACTTATATAAGTTATCGTTTTTTGGACAGTTAAAAAGAAGATTCAATTATATTTTAAAATGAAATACTGTATAGACCAGTGATTCTCAACCTTTTTCTTCCCCGGGCCGCATACATTTCTTTGCTACATCAACACGCTATATCAGCTGTCGGCAACCGGTTGATGTCACCTGAAAAAAGTCTTATTTCTAAAAAATCGCCTACGAAAAACTCGACTTCTCAATTCACGAATTCCATACGTCAATGTTTTCCAAACTGACCTATGACCTGTAAAATTTTATAAGTGCATCAGGAAGGACCTAGTAAATTAGGAAAATTCTAATTTTTCCAGATTTAAAAAAACTTTTTTAATATCAGAATTTTTATTATTTTTTGCATGTGAGAGAAGAATTTCGTGCTTTCATTAAATTCATGACTGTGCGTTCCGGGCCGCGGGTTGAGAATGGCTGGTATAGACGAAAAATTTTTTAAAATAAAAATGCATATAAATCTTTTTGTTTTCAATACTGAATTTATATTTGAAAAGAAAACCTTGCAATAGATTTGAACCATCCTAGACCTCGAGGAATTTGGACTAACTGTATGATGTCAATTTCTCGTCTTTACTTGAACGAGGTATAGTCAAGTTCACTGGTATATAATTTGAAAATAAGTTAATTCCTTCTGAGAAAGTTAGGATTTTTCAGAAAATATATAAGAAATCAGAAAACAATAACAAAGCTATATATATTATCATTGAGAAATATCAAAATGAATTAATATATTTAATTAACACGTTTAACTAATTAACCTAATATACTTAATTAATAAACTAATATGTTTAATTAATTAACTCTTTCTGACATTATCAATTATTTAAATACAATAGAGAAGACAGCTTATTTATTATATGGGTTAAATATTTTCACAGTAGGCAGTATTAATCAAAACAAGGAAAAAGTCTAAAGAATGCCATAGCAAGATTATTTTATATAGTTCAAATTACTGAATTGTATTTTTCTCTATACAAAAAAATGCTAAAATAACAATAATCTTAATTTTATGCCACCTAAATTGAATAACCTATCTGCTCAACTTTTTCTATGGTACTGATTTAAAAAAAAAAAGAATTTTTTTTTTAAATCAGTACCATAGAAAAAGTTGAGCAGATAGGTTATTCAATTTAGGTGGCATAAAATTAAGATTATTTATATATATATATATAATGTACATAAAACATATTGGGATATATCGTATTGTATAATTTCAGTTAAAAATCTTACCATATAATAATTGCTGATAGCATCATTTTATACAGTTTTTATGATACTCGGAGACTGATGCAGATTTTCACAAATTATCTGTTTTAAGGTTTCATTTTCCAGCTATAATTACTGTAGTTTAAAATCAATACAGATTCACTTTATTTGAATTATATATATACATATATATAATATATATAATTTCAGCATCATCGGAAGATTGAACTTGATACTGAAAAAAATTAAATAAACTGATTAATTAAAAATAAATAAAAGCCATATAAATTATAAATATATAAAAGTAATAGCCAAGGTCAAACTGAGCGGACATATATTAATAGTAAGACCCCGTTTAACGCGGGGATATGTTCCAACAAAATCAAGCCCTAAATGAAACAGCGTTAAACGAGGACATCTTAATACATAAATAAGGGAGATAGGTGAAACCGGACAATGAATTAAAAAAATATATTATTTTTTATTTTATTTTGTAACAGGTATTATTAGATTATTATTATTGCATTACATTAATTATAGACATTTTTTATCGCTAATATCGATTTGTATTCATAAATCATTCCTGAAAATCAAAAATATTCGCGGAAATAATTTATGTTAGTGATGAGAAAGGTTCTTCCTCATTTGACACTTTTTCTTTTTTCTTTAATTAAAAAGTTATCTAACGTCCTCCCTTTTCCTCTTTCAATCAGCAAGCAATTGTTGATAACCAGACAGCGCAACCCATACACTTCATCTCGCCTTTGAACTTCTATCAAAATTTGGATCATTTTGTATCAACTGATTTATAATTTCCGTAATAGAGGCTAAACTTGTTTTGAGAAAATCCGTTGCAAGTTCCTTTTGCTTCTCATCTTCAGAAACGCTATATACTTGTCTTCGTACGATTTTGGATTTTTATGAGTACTGTATAACGGTTTGAAAAACCGAGCCAAAGTGAATTAAAAAAAATATTGAATTCGAAAAAACCGCGTTATATCGAAACAGCGTTAAATGGAGCAGCGGGATCTTACTGTATTCTTAAAATAAAAAAAAAATATATTCAATCGTTAGTGTTGCGTTAATGCTAAAAGTCCTGAAAATTCTCACGTTAGTATTGTATTATTACGCGTTTTATTTATGTAGAGCATTCAACTCGACTGAAGCCAACCTACTAGAAGCTCTAATTTATTCTTTAAATTTTTTTATGGTCTTGTCGATAGCGCTATGTTAATGCAGTAGTAAACAGGTATTCCCAAAGTCCCAATATTTGCACTAATAATGGACCATGGAAAATGTTTAAATAAATAATAGCGTGTAATATATCCGGCCCAACTCGATGTCAAGGTTAAGCAATCTACAAGAATTTTTTTAAAAACCTGATGTCGCCGCAGCAGAATTTTGAGAACGGGTAACATTAACGAGGTACTAATGATTGAAAATAAATTAAAAAAAATTTAAGAGTAAATCTACCCAACTTGACGTACATAATATAATAGCGTCAATATAATACTGTGCATTTAAAATTAAAATTGTTAAAGGTAAAATTATATAAAATATCAACACTACGAAATAAACAAATTTTTAATTATTCTATAATTAACCCATACTAAACCAAGAAATATAAAAATTTAATAATAATTCTATTTTTTAATAATAAAAAATAGACTTTATATAGGTAAATAAAAATAGATTAAAAAATATATGATACTAAATACACAGTTCCAAATATTAATCTTTTATTAACAATAATTAATCGAAACCGTTTTCAATTCTTCATTAACTATTTTTAACAATAGTAACAAAGAATATTATGTTCTCGAATATTAATTATAATTCAAATTTCATTTTAAAAATTCATTATAAATGTTACATAGAATTTTTTAATTATTACGTAATTATACTTAAAGTTAACATAGAACATTAAAAATTATTAAGCATTTCCATATAAATTAAACCTTCAAAGTACATTATCATTTTTTCCATATATACTGGCATAAATGTTGAAAATTTCTGTGACGTAAATCGTTTTATAAAGGGAGCAAACATATAGATGAGTCATTAAACAAAAAAGTAAGATTCTTTTCCGAGTCACTTCTTATTCCTGCCACATCTTCGCATTAACGGCGTTTCCTTTGGGTGCGTTCGTATAAACATAGATAACTATCCTGAATCGTGTAGATAAGGACCAACCATCGTGGGTAAGAACTCAAACCGTTCGGCTTCTTATTCCTGCCACATCTTCGCATTAACGGCGTTTCCTTTGGGTGAACTATCCTGAATCGTGTAGATAAGGACCAACCATCGTGGGTAAGAACTCAAACCGTTCGTCAAAATGACCAGTGCCGTTCGATTTATTAGTGTTACGATCCTGAGTCACAACTCTGGTAGCGCAAACTCCAGAGCAGGGTCGTTTCTGTCTCGTGATCCCATCATCCGATCAATACGGCCGATGCTAATGTTAATGAGTGTTTTGCCTATCCGTCACGCTGCTGCCATTTGCTCAAGCAACTGTATTCGTTTCGGTCACAACCCTGAGTCAACGCTGATTCATAGTTCGTTGGAAAAGGAAAAGGAAAGGAACGCCAAAATTGCGTTCCACGCAGTATTTCGCGCATTCCTTTTGAAGTAGTTCCGTTCCTTCTATATCAGTCGAAAAAGTTGACAGCACGTCTCCTTTTCCTTTGTTGGGAGGGTCTAGCCAGTGGTTTCCAACCTTTTTTTTTGGCCATGCCCCACCTTAGCATCTCTAAAATCCTGATGCCCCCTGTGACATATAATTTTTTATTATTCAAAAACTGAACTCCTATTCACGAAGAGAAAGCCTAAAAGGATATTAACTTGGTCTCAACAGGCTTCCAAACACATGGTATCCATGAAACAGAAAAATAAGAGAATCAAAACACAGTTGAAATATTGAGGAAGAAATCACTAAAAATTATAAAATATAATAATAATATGAATTAATAAGAAAAAACAGAAAATAAAGTTTCACAACCCCAGAGTACATTCTGATTTTAATTTTAAAAAAGTGTAGGTCGCAATATATATTTATATACTGAAAACCGTAAGAAATGAAAAAATTTATTGTTAATAACTCATTCTAGAATTGCCCCACGTTGGGAAATACTAATCTAGCCCATATGTAAACACATATATTAGCGAATTCGATACGACACGCTTAATAATAATAATAAATTCTTCATTTCAGCAAAGATTATTAAAATTATATTACAATTTCTTATAATAAAACTTAAAAATATTAATTAAACTGACATATTGGAAATAAATTTCAGAATCACTATTCCTGATCTTCTGTATAAGTTTAAAATATTCTCCAAACATTTTTCTCTCCGAATTTATTAAAACAAATAAATTTACGTATATATATATATTTGTTTGTTAATTTGTTGCATATAACGCTAACTCCGCTTCTGTCGATACGTAATAGTTACCGTATCTCAAACTATTCTATCATTCCTTTAGATATGATAGCTACACGTATCTCAAAAATCGAGCATGCGCATTCTTTCTTCATTTCGTTCATGCGATTCCAATGGAAAACGAGGAACGGAACATGTCCTTTTCCTTTTCTGTTCCGACCAACTATGAACTGGCCTTCATAGTCAAGCATTTTAACCTGATTTATTCCAAACGCACTATTTACTAGAATGAAAAATGCTCTATTGGAATATAAAAAGACCAATTGAAAAATCATTGATGAAAAATGAAAGGACAAGAAAGTCTTAAGGAATACTTTGATTTTGATGTCGTTCTGATTTAGCCATATTAAATCACGTAATTAATGTTTGCAATTCACATCGATCAATGGGAAAAATGGTAATTTTTGCTTCGGGATTAGATGCCAAATCTAAATTTTTGTATTTATGATTTGTTTCCATAAATTAAATGACAAATAATAGATATTAGGACGTCAAATAGAGACTTTTAGTCTGAAGAAAAATTAAGAAATATTGCGGACAATAATAAATTCAAAATTTGGATTAATACAAATGATCTTAGATATTATCAATTATGCGTCAATAATCGATATATATATTGTATCCGGGATCCGCAGGTCACTTTATGTTTCTCATAATGTGACTTGCGGATCCCGGAGGATGGAGAATATAATTATGGGATCTTTAATCAATTATGCGTCAATAATCGATATATATATATTGTATCCGGGATCCGCAGGTCACTTTATGAATGTTTCTCATAATGTGACTTGCGGATCCCGGAGGATGGAGAATATAATTATGGGGTCTTCTAGTTTTCTAAAAAAACCGTAAAAATCATAATATCGAAAAAATTAATACCGGAAAAAGCCAGTATTTTTGTATCGATAACTTACCGATATTTCAATAATAGTTAATATATATGTCACAGAATAAACCCTAATTCAGGGAATACTAGAATTTCCTAGTCAGAACGAGAACGTCCTAAAGTTGGTCGGACGTTCTGGTATTTCCTAGGTCTAATTAGAAATGGCGAACATTTCTTATTCAAAGTCGAGAATTTCTAGTTTTTCCTAATCAAAACTCGAAGTGGCAAACAGTTAACAAAACAAAAGTCTTCACTTCTCACGTATTCCCGTTCAGAGTTCGATATTTGCCGGCAGAAATTTCTTTCTTTAGAAAATATCTGCAAGAATAAACAAATCTCATTGAGAATGCTGCACTTTGCAGTCTGAGTCCACATTGACGGGGCTATACTCGCTGTCAATGTGGGTATAGTCTTTGTTCTTCCACTGTACTTCATCAAGCATTGTGCATCTAAATTATGTTTGTGCAAAAAGAATATTTCCTGTAATTCTAAATGCCACAAAAGTTTATCTTGCAAAAATAAATAAGAGGTATCTAGTTGTGTTTTTAACTTTTAAAATTTTTGTACTTCATATTTTTCTGTTGAACTTAGACTAATAAAAATATTAAAATATTTGTCCATAAAGATTAAAAAAAACTGAAATTGGCATTTTCTTAAAGTCAACCGTGTAGTAATGAATAAGAGTTAGCTTTGTTTTCAATTTGTCATTTTCATTTCTCGACAGGAAATTACAATGAAATTGTTATTTCCTGTCGAGAGAAAAAAATATGCTTTATCTTCATTACGTTATTTTTAATCAATTAATCTTTTATTTACCGTAGATACAAAAAATCTTTCTTCTCAAAAGTATTGAAAATCGTCTACTTTTATCTTCGGGTTGGTAGATAAAGATCGAACCAGAAATGACCACCTTCGTTTTCTTAACTATATACCACTTGGGGTTTTGACAAGGAAAAACTAGAAATTTCGGACTGAGTAAGAAATATTCGCCATTTCGAATTCTGCCTAGGAAATACTAGAACGTCCGACAAGCGTTCGTCCGAAATTCTAGTATTTCTTGAATTCGGGCTTGTCCTCAATATATATACAGGGTGAAAAAAACTTCGTCGTAAAATTTTGTGTACTGAGGGCTCGAAACAAATCGAAAGTGTCTAATGAACATATGGTCTCAATCGCACCTTTTTCAAGTTATAACCCTTTAAATATAGCTCGAAACAAATCGAAAATGTCTAATGAACATATGGTCTCAATCGCACCTTTTTCAAGTTATAACCCTTTAAATATAGCCAATCACCATCGAGTACACGAAGCGTCACGACGCGTCGCGTTGCTATGACGCATCGCATTGCGTCGCTCGCCTTCTTAATTCCCTATAGTAAGTAGGAGAGCTATGCAATGAGACGCTTCTTGGCAACGCGACGCGTCATGACGCTTTGTGTACTCGATGGTGATTGGCTAGATTTAAAGGGTTATAACTCGAAAACGGTGCGATTTAGATCATATGTTCATTATCCATTTTCGACTTGTTTCGAGCCCCCCCTATTATAATATAAATCGTATATTATTATTATTTATTCAAATTTGTCTAATTAAAATAAAATGATAATACAAACAAAATCATTTAATTTTTCATCTAATTCGATTTAAACGAATTTTTATTTAAAATAATTTCTGTCTTCTATACAAATTTTGGTGAGGAAATATAACTCGATGATTTTTGCTACTATAATTTCTTCAATAAACAGGAAATAATTAGATGATTGGACTGTTAACGAAGAATTTTAAAACTAATAAACTCAAAAGAATGAGCTAACATAAAATAATCAACAATGACACCTTAATGATATTAAACAGACGATGTGGTTGATGTCTTTACCAGCTGAAAAAGCTATTAAAAATTGATTTAAGAATTTCCTAGTCTCTTATTATTTATAAAATAATAAAATAAAAATAATTGTTTGATAATGTATCTATTTAATCATAGGTTTATTCGTAGCTTTATTGACTGCTAAAGTATTTACAAGGTACTTAAAAAAATGCGTTCAACTGTTTTAATTAAATTAAGAAATTCGTTCTTCCTAAAATGAAACAAATCATTAACTGAATTAATTTTCCAAAAGGATTAGACAACTAAAAGATTTTCTTTTTGAAATACACAACACAGTACTATTTTTAAGGATGAATATATTTTATCTTAATACTTTTGATAGGATCCTTACAATAAACAAAAAAGTATTGTACTCTTTATTATTAATATTTTAACTTTCAAAATCACTCTTTTGATATAAACTTTTAATTTTTATTCTCATAAAAGCTAAAATGCCGTATGTATTTATGTTTCAGATAAGTAGAATCCATACCATTCGATTGTGCCTTTATATACAGTAGGTCGACTTTAACATTTCTTCTCCTCCAATTCCTGCCTCTTCTTATATCACTCGATTGTCTTTACATCAAGGACATTCGAGGGATATAAGAAATATATTGTATTTGCTCAGCTCAGATATTTAAGTAAATAATAATATAATATTATTTGAAAAAACAATTTTTAAATAATCAAATCTTAACTTTCATTTATGACTGAACCCAGGTTTTGGATAATTATCGACAATGGCGTTTCTTTTTCCTTCATTTGATTTTGACACTGTTGGTATTTCTCCGAAGACAGTGCTTTTTAGGATGTTGATCTCTCTTTTAATTCGATCATAAAATTAAGCATACCTAGTGAAAATTTCATTAAATATTATATACACACAACTTTTGTTGTATTGTTAAATATTTGTATTCTTGTTTAAGCTTGTCCTTATTTGCACTTCTTTTACTACTCCTTTTAGGTTTAATTTAAATTTAAGGTTTTAAATTTTACGAATTATTGGGTTACGCCAATCCATGTAATAACAAATTAAAACAACTTATTGCGCATGTGCAACACTTGATTTTGTATTTACGTGAGTATTGTGTTGCTACTCACAGTTCATAGATATTTTAAATGTTTAGGATTTAGACACAGTGCCGAGAACTGCAACTCTTCTTTGGCTTGTGGACACTGTGGAGAAGAGCGCAAACGACACGAGTGCACCAATAAGAACAAAAACCCTAAATGTGTCAACTGCTCAAGGGAAAACAAAAGGAACAAAGATACCAAACTGCGAGTGAAACATTCAGCCTTGGACTCCCAATGCAAGATACTATAACAGGAAAAACAGCAATGATTAAAATGACTATTTATATTAGTGATTTTTCTCATTGTCTTCAAGATTAATGTATCTTGGATGTTTTCTAGCCATCAAGACGATGTGCTAGCAACTGTTTTCTTCTGTATATTATTGTATTTATCTTTTGTCGATAAAGCTGCACGAAGTGGAGCCTTGTGGGTCCCATGGAACTGTTGGTTGGTTCCCCTCTTTTCCTCAAGTGGCCTGCCACACTTCTTCTGGTAGGAATCTTTAACTCTTTTCTCACACTTTCCTTCTATCTTCTCACTTCTTCCTTCATTCTTCAATGGGTTATACCGATGAGTACGCCTACTAATTCTTTCCATCAACTACAACTACAACTCAACTACACTACGTTAAAAAAAGACGATTCACTTAAGCAAATAAAATGTTGATAAATACTTGAATGAAGAAAATTGAAATTGAAAACAGTTTCAAGCCCCGGACAACTGAAATGCGAGACCATCCGGACTAATCCTGGACATATGGCAAGCCTATAAATAGGGCATACCCCGGAGTTATGCTATCTTAGGTTCCATATTTATGTTTCAGATAAGTAGAATCCATCCATCCATAACTTGAGAATGTCTAAGTCGAAACACTATCTTTTATCATTTATCAGCGCACTGCACACACAGCCTACTAACTAATATTAATGAAGCATTTACAGTATAATTAAAAGAAATATTTTAGGCCTATTTTGAAAAAGTAAGCTTTCAAAATTTGTTGCTGAAGAGCGAGAACTCCAAATTAACCACTGAAATTTTGGGGAATGATAGAAATTCAAAAGGTACGTGAGTCCGAAGCGCTATAAGTCGAGGAGGCGAAACTCGGGCGGGATATGACTGTACAGCTGTACTAAACAATAGTAATAGTCACCACTAACAATACTGTATAACTATAGTTCCCTGTTCTTCTCCAAAAACTGATTTTTTTCACTTCCTAATAGCAAAACAATTAGAGAAATATCTTCTTTAAGTATTCCCTCTGCGGTAAAATCCGTCACAAAATTTTGTAAATTTTGTGACGGATTTTACCGCATTTTATCAGAATTGATAACGTCACAAAATTTTGTAAATTTTGTGACGTTATCAATTCTGATTTCGTATAAAATTCGATCAATTCTAATTGTTGATCGAATTTTATACGAAATCGTTGACATTTCATTTATCCCGCTATTATGCTCAGAATATTATCAGTATATGATGTCAATATGTGGTGGAAATGACGTCACAACAGTTCCAACGTATGAAGTATTGATGTAGGGCTCTAAATGAGAGGTACGCTTATCCGCCATTTTTGTCTTCGTATATTCATCTGTCTAGTAAGAATAGCTATTTAACTTTTATAAGCATTCGTTTCTTGGCAATTGGTAAAGAAAATAATTACCATGTACTCTTTATTGGTTATCCTGGTTTGTGTGTATATTTGTCGATATGATAAATAAATATTAGTAATTTCCATAAAATACTGTTATCAACGGTGTTTTATTAAATTCCGTATTTTAAAAAACCGAATTGATGATGATGGATGCATTTACATTTTAAAACAATATATATGACATATATTTTCCCCTTTAAGATGACATGTTTATAGAAATCAAGATCTCCTATAAGAGTGCAACCAGCGAAGTACGTTGTAATCAGTATAGACCAAGTGTATATCACAAATAGGAATATATTGTATAAGATTTTTATTATTGATTAAAAACCGTTATGGAAAGATTTTTGGGTAAAATTGAAGCATTTTTATTTAACAGTTTCCCTCTGGCTGGCTAATTTTCATCATCCCAGACTCGTTCAAATTCTTAGCAAGTTTTATATTTGACAAAATCACTTATAAACACTCCTCTCTAAAAAAATCTTTAAAACAAATATTGAATAATTTTGGTGATTATTTAATTCTGTGTAAAAATGTTTGATATTTGAACGCATTTTGTTATAGAGTATAATAATATAACTAATTCGAAAAATAAAACAGTTTTACTTTCTTTAATTACCTCATTTTAAAATTGTGGAACATTTTTTATAAATAATTGCTACTATAAACAAATATTTGTACATTAAAATTAAAAAAAGCAAAAAAACTACGACAGATAGAAAAAATAAAATCAACTCGATGAAAAAATTATTACAACATTACATAACTCAGTTTTTCAGCCATTGAGTCTGATTCATAAATATATTTTTGTTTAACTTTGGCCTTTTCATGATTTTAGAATAGGTTTTTAATTCTCATTTTATGTTAATTTTAATACTTATTTCGTATTTTTCGAATTTGCTATTAGTTTCCATCTGTCACCACAACAATTCTGTACCCATATTGTCCTTCTATCCGTATTTCTTGGAAATATAAAGAGCCGTAACCCTTTTGAAGAGCTATTTGTACAATTCGGAGCTGAACAACCTCCCATATCAGCAGAAGAGTGCAGAAATCCCGATACAAACGTACAGTAACTACTGACCAAAATTGGCGGCTGATGAGTATACCCTCTATCTAGAGCCTTCTTTTGATGGCTGACGTCACAAACGCGGAATGTGTGACGTCACTGCGATGTAGCCCGTGGCCAACGAGAAAGACAGGCCTCCGCGCGAACCGTTAGCAAGGATATCACGTGACCTCAGTGGTCTGACATACAATATTGAACTCTAGAAATATAAGAAAACTATTTGTAATATATTTCAAAGTTTGACAAAATATAACACTAATAATTTTAATCAATCTCTCATATTTTTTTATACCGTACATTACAGAAATAGATAATAAAAAGCGAATTAAAACATTTAAAAATCTTAAGTTAATATCATTAATATTATATCTCAAAAGATATTTTTGAAATGATAAAATTTAAAAAAAAATATATTTTTTAAAAGTAATATTACTACACAGAAATTACTTTAAAATTTTATTAATATGAAATTATTTAACAATATATCCTATATAATATTTATATTAATAATAGTAAAATCAAATAGACAAAATTACAATATAATTTCAGAATCTATATTTTTTATGCATATCCAACATTTATTGAAGTTATCTTTATTTTTTGATGCTTATTATTAATAGCTAACTGAAGTTATTTATTAAAATTTTTGATGTGACAAGAAGAATGTTATTAAGTTTTTCTAGCAATGTATTCTGATATAAACAAATATTGTAAAAAGGAATATTATCTGCTCTATTTAATTTAATTGAAGCTATATTATATAAAATAGATAGTTGTTGTCCAGAATGTATGAAATTTTCTTTGAAATGCATAATTATTAAGGATATATAATACCAGACAATGGAAACAGTGTAAACAACTGATTCAGAAAGAAGAATGAGTTGTCTTCTATCCAGATCTTTAATGTGATCAAATGAGCAATCTTCAATATCTATTTTTTACAAATTTTTTTTTTTTGACGTGCAATCCCTCCAATATCATAGAATGAAATTTCTTTCGGTCGAAGTTTAAGTTCCAGAAATTCATGGAGAAACGAAACTCTTCTTATAATATATGACTGAAGAATATAAATAAAAAAAAAGTCTAATGAAACTTTCTATGATTCGGCCATTTAATTTTGTCCTAAGGCCGATAAACTGAGCATTGCTTTCGTTTATCCGACTAGATAAAGTAGAAATTAAGATGGTCGTTACTGGTGAACATCTGACCGGTTCTCAATTTACTCGGCAGAATGATAGTACAGTTTGGTTTATCGCTCGTAATTCTGGATCAAATTGCTGTACATAAAATTTCATCAGACTTTCAACTCCTGTGGTCATGTTTACCGGTTTTCCCACAGCGTGATAGAATTGTGCTCACTTTTATATTAAAATATCGAGACTTTTAACAGATAAAAGTCAAAGAATCGATGCTATTTAATAGTTTAGAAAGTTTTGCACATTATTACATTGTTTTCTGATTATTAAAGCAACGCATGCTTACAATTTTATATTATTTAAACGGTTTAAAATAAAAGATTAACAATTTTAGATTTTCTTTAATCGCTAGTAATTATTATATAATAATCAATACACTAACAATTAGCAATTAGAATTAAATCCCCTTAAAATATTATTGTAATAATTATTTAAATTTGATATATTTTTATAAAAATAAAATTGAGATTATTATTAAATTAATACTTGCGAATTCTGCCACAAAAATATTTGTTTTTCTTATGTTTTATACTTGAATAAATATTTTCTGTTATAATTATAGAACGATGTCGCTTTAATTAAATACAACGCACTAATTATTCACTTTTAATTAATTTAAGACAAGATTTTATACGACCTTTTCAAAATTTGTTTCTTATTATTATTATTATTAAAAACTGTAAATATGTTGTTAAAGAAGAAATCAATGCATGAATGTGAAAACTGCATTTATAATCTTTTAAAGATATTATTATTAAACATGATAGAAGCCATTAAACAAAAGGGTTATATTGCTTTTTAAAGGAAAATAAATAAGATATATATAAATTGTTCTCATCGGTATCGATAAATGCTCATCAAACATTAATAAACTCAGTTGTACTGTTTTTATAAGAATATTTTTTACACGATTTTGATTTAAACACGAATTATAATAAAAATTTCATTCTCTTTTTACACGATTTGTTTTGATTTAACACGATCGATCCAAATTCTAAGAGAAAGAATTTTTCTTATTATTGTGAATGCAGCGCTTGCTTCATATTATTCACCTCCCTTGTTCACCTCCTTGTTATTTTTTTGTATTCCAATTAGAAAAGAAATTTCTGAAGAATTCCTCTAATTATGCGTATAAAAGGCGTATAACTTCAATAGAGAATTTGTTTTGTCTGCAATTTGAATTTCGCGTTAAGTGAAAGTAACTTTTTGATGTTTAATGGTATAAAAATTCTAATAAAAGTTAAGATCAAAATCTTGTTATGTGTAACTCATATTATTTTGTATAATTCTTATGTTTACGAATAAGTAACGTATTATTTTTAGTATGGATTTACATTAGCGCCACATAAACGAAAATAGTATCGATCGAAATACGACGACGAGTAGAGAAAACTTTCCAAAAGGACTGCACTTCTATCTAGTGCAGAATTCGAGAAAATAAACGATAAAATTACAGTATTTCTCCACATGCAGTACCTAAATCGGTGCGCGCCACCATTTTGAAAACCTGTCTTCAAAGCCGATATAGTTTTGGAATGAATCTTTCATATAACAGAACTGTTGATTCGTATTTTAATCATCAATCGGTAAACGGAAAATGTTTAATTCTCTAATGCAAAGTTTTTTTTTTTTGGATTGAATCTTTAACACAGCGGAATTGCCGATTCGCAGTTTTAATCATCCGTTGGCTGGAAAACAAATCTTCAATTTCAATACTTTAACTTCATCTTTTGGAAAAAATCATACATTAAAGAATTAAAAATAAGCCTCCCAAAGACTGATGATCAAAACACGAATCAGCAATTCCGTTCTGTTAAAGATTCATTCCAGAATCTACTATATATCGGATTTCAAAACAAGTTTTGAAAATGGCGGCCTGTACCGGATTAGGCCAGGGTTCTACTATACCTGAAAACTGAAACTGATAAGATAAACTGAAACGAGCAAAGTTATGTTTCAGATTGCTTTCAGTTTCTGCTTAAGCTCCACATAAACATAAACAAGTCGATAGAACTTTACAGAACAATCTAGTGGTAGAATTTATCTCTTTCCACTGACTGACAAAGATGATTTTCAAAGTTCTATATTTGATTTTTATTCAGTGTGGAAAGTAAACGGATGTAATATAATTAATAGGATGTTTTATATACAAAACAATAAAAAATTTTTAAATATTTGAGAATTCTACAAGGCTTCAAAAAGAATATATCATCGTAGGGGGAAAAAATCACGTAACTTCGTAAAAGTAAGTCGCAGCTCATTTAAATTGAATGTATTCGATTCATAATGATAAGGTATATCTAAAATCGTTTAAAATATCCGATTATCTATAAAAGTTTTGCTGAAATTTATAAAAAACGTGATTCTGAGCCCCAAGTTTGGAGCCCTATAACTTGAGAATTGAACTTCTTCCCCACAAGAAATCTTCATCAATAAACTCAGGAGTGTTTAATTAGGGGATAAGATAAAGGGAAGGTCGAAATTCCGCTGGGATTTTTTCTCCTATCGTACCTAAAACTTTGATTACATTAAGCTATAATATAACCGCTGTATATTAGTCTAGAGAAACTTACCATCAAATCCAAATTTTGTGCCTATGCAGCTAATGACACATCTTTGTATTTTTTCTTGCTTATTTTAAAGAAAATTGTATTTTCGGAATTCTAAATAGTATACAGTATTTAAGTTTCTCCTACGTTTGCAACATTCTTCTACCATTTTGTCTAAACTACGACATAAAAACGAGTTAATTAAGAAGAAAAGCATTAAAATTATAAATCATTACTTTTCTTATGATTCGTATAATCTATCTGACTTAAAACACGAAAGAAATTAATAAAATAAGAGCTTTTTATTGTTCATAGCATTAAATGCGCAGAACCTAAAAGTCTTGAACCGAAAATTTTTCTTGGTCTGCGCACCGCCATCTTAGCTACTGAATATTAAACTCTGATTGGCTATGTAGTTAGATCTGAAACTGAAACGTTAAAAATTTTAGGCTTGGATTCTACTGTACTTTCAGGTGAGTTTTTGGCGAAGATACGGCGTACAAACCGGAAGCTGCGTCACTTTCAGTTTCAGTTTTCAGTTTCAGGCGTGTTTTCAGGTGTAGTGGAACCCCGGCCATAGTATGTCAGTGTTTCCCAACGTGTGGCGCAGGCCCCTGAGAGGGCAATTTGATTTTTCAGGGGGGCAATTCGAGAATGAGTTATTAACAATGAATTTTTTTCATTTCTTTTGGTTTTAGGGGCAATATATACAGTATATAATTATATTGTGACATACACATTATTAAAATTAAAATCAGAATGTATACAGCAATTGTGAAACTTTATTTGTGGTTTTTTCACATTAATTTATATTATTATTATTTTTTAACAATTTTTAGTGATTTCTTCCTTAGTACTTCAACTGTCCTTTTGTTCTTTTATTTTTCTTTTTCATGGCAATATTCTTTGGAAGCTTATTCTTTTGTTCTTTTATTTTTCTTTTTCATGGATGTCATGTTTTTGGAAGCCTGTTTAGGCCAAGTTAATAGCCTTTTAGGCTTTCTCCACGTGAAATAAGAGTTGACTTTTCGAATAATAAAAATTATATATTCACAGGGGCATCGGGATTTTAGAGATGCTCTTAGGTGGGGCATGGCCAAGAAAGGTTGGGAACCACTGCTATATGTAGAAAAATATTATAATTTCATCATTTTTCCAAAGCCTGTACTAGATAAAAGTGCAGCCCTTTTGGAAAGTTTTCTCTATTCATCGTCATCTTTCTATTGATACTATTTTAATTCATATGGCGCTAATGTAAAATTGTACCTTATTTTTCTTTTCAAATGATAATTAACTTTATATAATACTTTTTATATACACATACAATCTTTATGAAATAAAAAGTTCAAGCACGTAAAAATAATAAGATTCTAACATGATTTTTCATATGATTTATTATAATGATATTTGTTCTAATTTATGACGCGGGCCGTATAAAATACCTTCGCGGGCCGCCTTTTGCCCACCCCTATTCTAACCTCTAACCAGTAAGACCAGTAAAGTCACGTGATTTTTTCGCGCGGAAGCCTGTCTTTCTCGTTGACCACGGATGTAGCCATCATTGCTGTCGCAAATGTTTTAACATACAAGGTAACAATGGACGATATCCCAGAACTTCAAAACAGTTCCCATACGACGTAACAATTGATAATGTCCCAGAGCGCCACCAATGTTTGATGTCATTATGACGTAGCAACGGATGATATCACGAAACGCCAGTATGTGAAGTCAGAAAAGTTCCAACCTGTGACGTCACAATGGCATTTTCATCGCGCTCGAAGATTTTAATTTTTTCCAGCTTTGCTTACAATATCATTTGTAGCAATCAAAAAATTTCGCCAACCGTAAACTACTATTGTATTTCCCTATAAATGATGTACCAGAAATTCACGGGCAACGCCTGGTACATCGGCTAGTGAATAATTAAACTGCTTGCAAAATTTACTATGTTATCAAATAGCAAAACTTTTGGCAAGTTTAATAATTTTGACGTTATCTATGGCTATTAATATTTCCCACGAAAAGATT
Organism: Olivierus martensii; assembly: GCA_000484575.1. Classification (NCBI taxonomy): domain Eukaryota; kingdom Metazoa; phylum Arthropoda; class Arachnida; order Scorpiones; family Buthidae; genus Olivierus; species Olivierus martensii. The sequence goes on from AYEL01086357.1 coordinate 25,198, forward strand.
AAGCAAAAAATAATATCTATTTTGGTACGTAATTCAAAAGTTCTTTATTAAAAATTTCTCTCCATATTCGAGAATATCGAGAGAAAAGTATCGATATTTGTAAAGTATCAATGTATCAGTTGCATCTCTAATTGCACAATTTCGTCATTTACCCCGAAAATCGATCTATTTTGAAAGTATGATTTAAAAGTACAAAATAATTATGGGATTATAATTTGAAGAATTTTTCTCAGAGTGTAAAACATAAAATAATCTGTAATTAACTGAAAATTAGGACATAGAACAACGATGGAACAAGATATAGAGTGGTATGAGATAAAAAGTAAAATCAGTAATTCGAAACGACCAGTTGGACCCAGACTGCCTCTAATTATTAAAATATTCGGACTATACGGAATACACGTTGGTGTTCAAATAAAGTGCATCATCAGAGAATTTCACATTTCCAACCCTTTTTCACCATAGTGTGTTACATTAATGACTCGCGTCACAACTAGAAATATGAAAAAAGATATTTATTAATAGTTAAGGCAAAATTATTAATAAATATCTTTTGATTTTATCGCTATACTAAAACAAGCGAGGAATGGCTACAACTCTGGCAAAATGTGTTTATATAGCTGAAAATAACAGCTGATGCAGTATCACATTACCTATCCGTGTCAATCTAATCCGATTCAATTAATATTGACATATACTTAGGTTATTCCGACAATATGTACAATTTCAAAGGGTGATGCACTTTCTTTGAACACCAGTGTAGTTTCAATAAGAGAAAATTTGAAATTCTACGACTTAATTATTAATAAATAAATAAATAAATATATATATATATACTATATTGTTATGGTTACATTCTAGTGATTTCAAATTTAGTTTTAATAAAGTCAAAGAATTTTTACTTTTTCCTTTATTCACCAATCGATTATTGTTATAAAATCGTTCAATCGATAATGTTAGAGAAGAATCGAGCCCACTAGAGCGTGAAGGGGTGCCCCATTCAGTTTAATAAATCGATAAAATATCAGAAACTAAGCAATTTAATATGTATTGATTGCTAGATCGGAATTGTAAACAAACTGCCAACGGAATCTCGATTTAATTAAAATTACGGAGATCCGTCTGGAACAAAATGTAATTTTTTTCCTGTACAGATTCCTATACTCCTATAACATGTTCTCCTACGACACGGTTTCGCTTCAACAGGATTTGAAAATTGCGGAAACTTTCATATAACACAGTACTTCTAAAACATGGTTTTTACTTAACACATTTTGAAAATTATGTTTAATAATTAACCTACAACACAAAACATTTTCATTAATTTTTGTAAATCCATATTAGGGACACACCTTCATATAACACAGTACTTCTAAAACACGGTTTTTACTTAACACATTTTGAAAATTATGTTTATTAATTAACCTACAACACAAAACATTTTCATTAATTTTTGTAAATCCATATTAGGGTCACAATACACACACAAAATGCAATCATTGGGAAATACTTTGCTAAAATCGCAATTTCGTTAGTTGGCCGTGAGAGGACGATACGCAGTCTATTTTCGATTTCGTTTTCAAATTGAGTTAATTTTATGATTGCGTTAATTGTCGCCATTTGAGTATTTTGTGTTCCAAACATTCAGTTCTTGGATAAAAAGTAGGCCTAAGTTATTATTCTTCAATAGAGGAATATGAAAGAGAAGAAAAACTTTTTTATTCTTAATTTTTTTTTTTGGTATATTCTAAGGAACGATTGTTTTCTAGCGAGTTGTAGCGGGTTACATTATAGATTTTGTAAAGAGAGCAGAAGATACCCAAACTTTAAATATGGGAAAAAGTTTAGAAAGTGAAGTTGATATTGTTGAAAAGAAAAAACTTTCTCAGTTTTAATGAACAGCGGTAAGGAAGATATAAGTATTAAATGAATGTTATATAGATTGTACAGTTTTTTCTTTTCTTTTGTTTTATGTATATTATTTTTTTAGGGTCTTACGTATTATATTTTTTCTTTCTTTATATTTAGTGTTATTAATATTCTTAATAAAAATTAAGTTCCTTTTGTTTTATGTATATTATATTTTAGGGTCTTACATATTATATTTTTTCTTTCTTTATATTTAGTGTTATTAATATTCTTAATAAAAATTAAGTGTCTTATGTGGAATTAAAGAAAGTTATTTATTTTTCATTGGGTTCTCTCCTTTTTGTATTGGCTCTGTTCTCATATAACACAGTTTCACACAATACACTGTTTTTCAGGAACCTATGTACCGTGTTATAAGAGGTATACCTGTACTTATTTTTTCTGTTTTTGCAATCATTCGACTTGATTTCAAAAATGCAAATATGAATAGTTTTATTATACATAAATTTTATTTTACTTTACTGAAAGTTAGATAATTTATTAAAAATCATTTATTTAAATACTCGAGTTCTGAAACTGATAGAGGGCATAATAAATATTTTTTTACAAGAGAAATTGTTATTTTTGGCATGTAATGAAGCATCTTAATTCTCACTAAATGGATAAAATGACTATATTTATTTTTCTTTTTTTTTCATGGATATGATCAATGGACGAAAGCTTGTGATACCACTAATAAAAGTTTTATTAAAAGTATTTGTCTATGTCGATTGATATCATTAATTCGTACCATCAAAAACAATCAGAAAAACTTATTATAAGTCTTCTTATTTAGAAATATCTCTGCTGTGTCTAAGGCATTCCTTCTGGCATTTGCTAACACAAATATCATATAATATCAACTCGACACAATAACTAGAAAGCTGTTTATATCGATATAAAAATTTTGCACTTATTTTAACACATAAATATATTCTATTTATAAACAATATTATAGAAAATTGTGAAGAAAAATCGTTTAGAAGAAACAAAAAAATATTTACAATGGAACTGTCGATTGTTGCAGTTACTGGTATACGATGTAAATAAAAATCAGTACAGTTTTATAATCCGTTTTACGTACGAGAAAATAGCTGATGTGTGTGTATTATATATGCATTAGCCGTTTCCTTATAAGTGTTGGATGTTTATAATCATCATTCTTGATGATATGTCGAGCATCAAGTGCTAGAATCGATATCTGCGATGCATGCGCGATTTTTTCTATTACTTCGTATCGATACCTTTCTAATACAAACAATGTATAAGAATGAGTATTGCCATACGCATATCAATCAAATTATGTTGCTTGAATGTTAACTTTATAATCTTTCCAGATTTTAAACCACACTATGAAACGAAATTTTAAATGAAAAATAAAATACATAATGCCGAAACTGTTCGGCATCTTCATAAAACGGAACTTTTAACAAACATACAATTGCTGTAATTTGAATCTCACCAAAAACATAAATGTAAAAAATGGCCAAATTTGGCTAAAAATGGCCAAATTTCACAATGTCAAAAAATGAGATTTAAATATTTTTAACAAACATACAATTGCTATAATTTGAATCTCACCAAAAACATAAATGTAAAACATGGCCAAATTTGGCTAAAAATGGCCAAATTTCACAATGTCAAAAAATGAGATTTAAATACTGAAATAAATTCAATACAGTGTCATATCTTCAGGCTTTTACTTGGCATATTTTAATATCTACGATAGCTGGATAATAACTTAATATAACTCAAAAACTTGCCAAATAAAAGACTGAAAGTGACACTGTATTGAATTTATTTCAGTATTTAAATATCATTTTTTGATATTATGCTTGAAATGGAATTTGGCACTGTTTTAGATCTCTACTCATTTGGTGGCCAAACAAACTGGTAGAGTAGAATTCGGCCATTTTTCACATTTATGTTTTTCGGTGAGATATCAATACTTTTTGTTTAAGTTATTATATGAAACAAACACGCTAAATAAATAATAATCTAAGATAGCTAAATAACTTAATAAAATTGTAAAACTTATAAGGTAAATGACTGAAGAAATCACATTGTATTGAATTTATATGAATAAACGGGCTTATTTAAAATTTCTTTTCTCTTGTATCTTGATTCTGTTTCGTATTGCGTTTGCGTTTCAGCGCCACTTTCTTTAATTGACAACCGCTATTTTCTTGTTGTCTACAACATTGTGTCATATAGCCCATTCATGATCCCTAATTTTTCTAGTTCTACTTTTCTTTGTTTTTAATGTGTCTCCAAGTCAGGATGGTACAAAGATCTGAGACTATTATATTCTACAATTGCAGTTTCTTTTGCTTTGATTTGACTTGGGTCAAAGTTGATTAGATAAACTCCACTTAGCGTTTTAATGTTAGGAATCCACTACACCTGAAAACACACCTGAAACTTAAAACTGAAACTGAAAGTGACGCATTCCACTTAGCGTTTTAATGTCAGGAATCCACTACACCTGAAAACACACCTGAAACTTAAAACTGAAAGTGACGCAGCTTCCGGTTTGTACGCCGTATCTTCGCCAGAAACTCACCTGAAAGTACAGTATAAATAAATTTAACCTTTCAGTTTCAGGTCTAACTACGTTAATTATATTACATTCGTTCACTTTTCCACACTGAATAATAATCAAATATAGAACTTTGAAGATCATCTTTGTCAGTCAGTGGAAAGAGTTAAATTCTACCACTAGATTGTGCTGTAAAGTTTGTCGACTTGTTTATGTTTATGTGGAGCTTAAGCAGAAACTGAAAGCAACCTGAAACATAACTTTGCTCGTTTCAGTTTATGTTATCAGTTTCAGTTTTCTGTTATAGTGGATTCCTAGCCTAACTCTGGAGAATGCTACATAAGCTTGGCCACATGAGAATAAAATGTGGCCAAACTTATGTAATTAATTATAAGGCTCAACTCACACGAGCCACAGCATAACCACGCCACAACTACAAAATAGTAGTCTGTTTGTGGACGGTTGTGAATTATAATTATATTAATAGAGAAACGCATAATCTAACTCAGACAGACCACTAACTGAAATCGGTTTCAACCGCTGTCGCAACTTGTGGCCGATATCATCCACAAAATTATGGTCGTCAGTGGTCGCGCTTAGCCGACCACTTCCCGAGCACTGTGGCGGGTTGAAGTCCATATCCACTACACATTGAGGTCGATACGGACTTCAACCGACCACAGCTTACGGTTCGTGAGTGGCTGATTTCGACCATAACTGAAGTCGGCTTCAACCGCTGTCGCTACTACTTGTGGCGTGGTTCTGTTGTGGTACGTGTGAGTTGAACCTAAAGCTTACATAATTAACTAATTAATTATGTAAATCTAATTAAAATACCGGTAGTAAAAGACATTTACACTTTTTACTATTTTAATTATATCTTGTTTTTTGTACACATATATTCATTAGTGTAATGAATGCATGTATATATTCATTAAAAAAGACTGCTATATTTGATGTTCCTCTGAACTAGGCCTAGTATTAAATCATCTTGAATCGTTTACCCAGATCCAAAACCAAAGTTTCTTATAAAAGTCTAGTCGGCCGGATGGCCGCGTGGTAAAGCTTTGGCTTACCACCATGGAGGATCCGGGTTCAAATCCGGGTCCCACACTTCCAATTTTTTAGGAGGTGTCCTGGCCTGGCCTGGCCTGTTGAACCCCATCCTTCAACCATCCGGTTGACCCCATCATGGGTGCTGGCCAGCCTGTGATGGGAGCTATAAATGGCCGCCTCCGGTTGACCCCTTCACGGGTGTTGTCCAGCCTGTGATGGGCTCTACAAGTGGCCGCCGCCAGATACAGTATATCCCAAGAGGATATGGCGGCGTAATCTAATTAACCTAACCAATCCAACCATAGGCTGCACCCACACCCGTGAAGGAGAGCCGGATAGTGATAGACAGGGATCACCGGGCCGGGCCCAGCACCCCGAAACACTTTTCAGGAGTTACCTGACCAGGGACGCGAACCCGGGTCCTCCTGCATGACACGCCGACAGTGTTACCACTCGGCCTTCCGGCCGCCAAAGTATTAGGTTCCACCTCTTAAAAATGTTTATCATGGATCCGAGTCCAACCCATCGAGCCCATTCCTCTACACTCTGGCTGACTCCCTCTGCAGGGGTAGGCAGCCTGTGGAAGGGCTTGTTTCGCCCCATCTCTTAACATTCTCATAAAATGGAAGTGGTGTCATGTGTTAACCAAAAGAAAATCTTACAGCATAATCGGCGATGGGTGCAGGATACGATAAGATAAAGTTAAGAAGACCAGAGTCTGATGAATCCTCTTATGATAAATTAATAGATCCAGATTTATGGCCGAAAGGTGCATTATTAAAAAATTATTTCTTACCAAGAAAAAAGAACTTAACTACTACGCATGAAACTAATCCTGTAAGTGACTCCCATCATCTATTGTCAAGAAGTGCGATTTCCTCTGTTAGAAATGCTTGACACCAATCTCCCTCGATGGAGGACACTATTTATCAGACCCCAATGTCGAGATCTAATGGGCAGTTTTTAAGGTGCTTTCTTCAAAATGCGAGATCGAGATACTATTTATCAGATCCCAATGTCGAGATCTAATGGGCAGTTTTTAAGGTGCTTTCTTCAAAATGCGAGATCGATAAAAAATAAGTTGAGTACTTTGGAATACATTTTGAGTTCCCGATATGATATTATCTGTATTACAGAGACATGGATGGTAGAAGAAATGCCAGATGTTGATGATTTGTTTAATCTTTACAACTATACTTTATTTTCTGCAACAAGAACGAATGCTAGAGGTGGTGGACTGGTGATAGCTACTACATCAAACTCTTTTTATATTTTTAAACAATATAAAGATATTTATATATGTTTAATCTCTACAGTCTTACAAGTTTGTATTATTCTAGTATACTTACCGTGGTCCACAACAGTAGATGATATTATCAGATTGCAAAATTGTATTTCTGTATGTTTAACGAAATGGCCATTATTTTCTATTATAGTACTCGGAGATTTTAATTTGACAAACATAAAGTGGACTGATGGTAAACCATCATTCTCTGTCTTGACTGCCTTTGAAAGTGCTTTTCTAGCTGATATAGTTTACTTTTTTCAGTTAAATCAAAGTGTAACCTTTCCCACTCGAGGAGAAAATTTTTTAGACCTTATTTTTTATTTGAATTGTGATATTCGAGTTTGGAGTGCTGAGGGCTTTTAATCTGATCACATACCCATCTTGTATTCTATGCAATGCAATACAAACAAAGAAGTGACAGATAACAATTGCGATAGATATGTATATGCCTGGCACAAAGCAGATTGGGGTTATGTTAATTTTTTACTTTTAAATGTTAACTGGTCTTTTCTATATTCGCAATCTTATTCATTTTCAACATCTGTTCGATATGGTCTATTCTATTTTTTACGACATAATTACTGTGGCTGTCCCCAAAATTCGGAAACGAGCATTCTTTGTCCCCTGGATAAATAGAAATATTCGACAGATTAAAAATTTAAGAAACAGATTTTTTCATAAATGGCGTACATATCGTGTACAAATGTATTATCGTAGATACAAACTATATGATAAGCAATATTTGAATTTAATGAAACACGCACGGGAAAATTATATCAAATCGTTACCTACTAAATACATCACTTCTAGATTCTTTTGGAAGACATTGCCTTCCTTTACAAGAAAGATTAGAATCTCGAATGACAATTTGAAATCAAATGATATAATGAATCGACTGTTCAGTTATTTTAAAAGTAAGTTTTCACTCTCTTTAAACAATAACTTTCAATTCTTATTCCCCAAAAATACTTCAAATCGTATCATCTATAAAAATATAATTGACTGTAATCACTTTTCAGAAAACTAAGGGCTCTTTTAAAGTCCCGCTATAGGGCCAGATTTAATCCCTATAATATTTTTTAAAAAGTTATCCTTAGAGATTATAAATCATATTATTATTCTTTTCAATCTTTGTCTCGCTAATACTTACTGCCCTACACAATGGCAATTCTCGTATATTAACCCTATTCTCAAACATAAAAAAGATGAAAACTTACCTTCCTCTTATAGGCCAATTTCGGTTACATCAGCTATGTTGAAAATTTTTGAGAAAATAATACTACAGTATTTAGCTTTTCATTTACAAAATCGATTAAGTCCTAATCAGCATTACGCGATACATAAGAGGTCAACTATTACAAACTTATTAGAAACACAAAATTTGATACTACATAATTTGAATAAAAGTACACCGACTCATGTTGTTTATCTTGATATGTCATCCGCTTTCGATACAGTAAATCACTCTATTTTATGCAACAGGCTTTTAAACTGTTATGATTTTGATTCATTATTTGTGAATTGGATCTATTATTACCTAACTCATCGTTTTGCTATAATTAAAAATAATAATATCTGTTCAGATCATTTTCCTTTATGCGTAGGGGTTCCACAGGGATCACCTTTAAGCGCTATCCTTTTTTCAGTCTACATTGATCCAATTTTTTCGTTAATCAAATCTTCTGTCTATGCCTACGCTGATGATATAAAAATTTTCAATACAGATTATACTATTTTGCAAAATGATTTATTTACTCTTTCTTCCTGGTTATCGACTAATCATCTTAATATCAATATAGAAAAAACTGATAGTATGACTTTTGTGTTCTCTGAATCTAATTTTCCAAACTTCACTTTTAATTCTGTTTCAATAAAACGAACTCGCAGTAAAAATGATCTAGGGATAATCATTGATGATAAATTATCTTATAGACATCAAATCTATCATGTAATAAAAAAATTATCTATCAGATTAGGAATTATTTGTCGCAACCTTTACTATTTACGAAATTATAAAATCTTACGAATACTATTGCTTACTTTTGTTCAATCGATAATTGATTATGGGCTTATAGTTTGGTCAGCTTCAGCAAAAACTTACATGGAATTGTTAATATCTCAACACTATAAAATACTAAAAAAATTATACAAAATTATTACAAACAGTGCTGAAATCCCTGATTACTTCTGGTTATGCCGTTATTTCAAAATTCATTCTATTCATAGTAGGATTATCTTTTTTGACGCGAAGTATTTATATAATTATTATAATTTTCAGCTCGGAACTGAAATGTTAAGTCTTCATCCACCGAATCGTGTAACACGTTCACCTGTTGCTTTTTATATACCGTTAGTAAAAACTGTTAAAATTTTTCGAATGTTTCCATATCGTTTGTTTTATACTACTTTTTTTACTGTGTTATTTGAGTGTTTAACTAATCCTTATAATGTATTTGTTAAGTTTGTAATTGAAAATACGTTAACTAATCATTGGAGTTACACATTTTCAAATCGGGTAGTGTAAATTATTTTAATTTTGTTTACCTGTAATGAGATAAATAAATAAATAAATAAATAAGACCAGTTTTACTCGATGGTTTTGAACTGGTTGTTAATAGGAAGAAAAGTTGGCGGGAGAGAGGTCAGGGTGGTTAGTTAGAATTGGGGGAGGGGGAGAAAAGAGGAGATAACCCAAGGCGAAGCATCGGGCCCCAGCGGCGCCAGATCGCCACCAGAATTAGCCCACAGAATGAAAATTCGTCAAAGTGACAGCGGAGAAAAATACAAAAAGGGGAAAATACAATAAGGACAGATGGAGACTAAAAACTAAAATAAATAAAATAAAATAAAAAAATTATAACTAATAGGGGAGAGTATAATATGGAAGGTTGAAAACTAAAATCTAAAATATACAATACAAAAAACAAAGCTACAAACAAGAGAAAAATAAAAACAAAACGGGGAGAATATAACATGTGAGATTGGAGACTTAAAATTAATTTATACAATACTTAAACTAATTAAAATAAGTTAAAATAATAATAAAATAAGCTAAAATAAAGTAATAACAGTGGGAATTTACAATATGGAGATACAGTAGATGGAAAGGCTGGATCCTGAAGACAGAAGGCAGAGAATGGGTCTTGAGGCAGGGAGATGGGAACCAGGATGGAAGAAAGCTGAATCTGGAATACTGGAAGATCGAGCTGAAGGCAAAGTCAGGAATCGTATCCAGGAAAGCGAGAGAGGAGGCTGAAGACTCAGAGGGCGGGAACCGGAACAAGGAGGATGCAACCCAGAAGACAGGCATACTCAAGGCAAAGGAAGTTGCACTTGAGTCAGAAGTCTGGATCCGGGGCGAAAAAGGCCGGCGGAGGTTGCAGTAGAATGATGCTAGGCTTCTATTCTGGAAGACCGAATTCATTTCCCAGGTCCTTTCAGATTTTTTCAGGAAGAATCCGGGCCCGACTTATTAAACCCTCTTTCACATGACAGTTGATACCAATAGGGCAGGGCAGTAGACAGCATGTAGTGGGCACGGAAAAACACAGAGCTTAGTGTGCCATCTGAGTGGAAAGCGGCGTTAAACAACATAGAAAAGAAAAATCTTTCAGCATGACATGGACGTTACTAAGCAGGGAAGTATTCCAATGCTCACTACACTCACATTATAGTCATATGAACAACCCATCGTTGGAGCAGCCACAGCCTAGTTAAATCAAGCTCCAAATGACAAAAAAGAGGTTCATTGACCCGGGCCTAAAGTTCCACTGAAAAATATCTGTAGAAGGGGTGTGATAATCCATATTATACCATTATAAAATTTAATTCATTTTGAAAAGTTTAAAATACAGAATAAAAGGAATGCCAGAGATAGGGAATGTAAATAACGGGGTGCTATCTCATACTCAGGTATTCATTTTATATTTATGGCCAATTATTGTTTTTATCTGTTTAAAATAATCATCTATTGGAAAACTATAACCTCCATATTATACCCGGAAGAAAAACAAACTCGATTTTTTCCGCCGTTAGAGGGCATCATTACAACTATTTTTGTTAATGAAATTTACGGAAGAGTATATTAATTTTATAACAGTATTTTAGTAAATTGTTTATTTTATTATATTAAAATATATATTTATTGTTGGTAAACATTAATTAGTCACTAATCAGTGATCCATAGTATTTTAGTAAATTGTTTATTTTATATTAAAATATATATTTATTGTTGGTAAACATTAATTAGTCACTAATCAGTGATCCTTTCGATCACTGATTAGTGATGTCACCTTCCTATATTTTACGTCTACGTTTCGATAACACCCAAGAAGTTAACAATTCTTAAATTGTTATTTACATTCTCAAATTCTTAAATTGTAAAATTAAACGAGCCTTATTTATTTTTATTTTATAATGAACATATTTTTAAAAAAGTTTCCATCCTAGAGAACAAATTTATAGAGACTCTGTATATATATATATATAGAATAGCGCATTTCTTTACGCCACCAGATACCGCCAAATCGACTATTTTATATCCTGTTAGATAGGGCGTTATCATTGCGTTGATAGGCTTTATAGTTATTTTTTAAGAACATGCCTTGTTATACTGCTGTAAATTGTTCTAATCGAACAGTAAAGGGTCATAGATTCTTTTCTTAGCTGCAAGGTAATAGAAATTTGAGATAAAAAGAATTGGTTACAAAATATTAGAAGGAAAACTTTTCCAAATACGATCTTCGTGAACATGCTGTAAATTGTTGTAATCGAACAGTAAAGGGTCATAGATTCTTTTCTTAGCCGCAAGGAAATAGAAATTAGAGATAAAAAGAATTGGTTACAAAATATTAGAAGGAAACCTTTTCCAAATAAGATCTTCGTTTGCCAGGTAAAAAACTGCTATATTTATAAATTAGAAAAGAAATATTGTTTACTTTCCATAAAGTTATCCGTGATTATCGAGCGGCAGTAGGATATAAAATGGCAGCTGAATTTGCTACTCTATATATCTAAGGCAGTGGTTCTCAACCATTTTTTTCCCGGGCTTCATACATTTGTTTGCTGCATTAAACGGGCCGCAACATACTATATCAGCAGTCAGCAACCGGTAGGGCAGGGCAATAGACAGCATATAGTGGGCACGGAAAAACCCACAGCTTAGTACCATCTGACTTGTGAGTGGAAAGCGGTGTCACGTGAAAAAAAATCTGACTTCTAAAAAACGCCTACAAAAAACTCTTGACTTCTCAATTCGTGAATGTCATAGGTCAATGTTTTCCAAACTGACTTTTTCAAATGTTTTTCAAACTGACTCATAGGTCAATGTTTTCCAAACTGTTTTCCAAAATGACAAACCTGTAAAATTTTATGACTGTATCAGGAAGGACCTAACAAATTACGAAAATTCTAATTTTTCTTAGATTTAAAAAAACTTTTTCATATTAAAGTTTTTATTTTTTTGCATGTAAGAGAAGAATTCCGCGCTTTCATTAATTTCATGACTGTACGTTCCGGGCCGCACGCAAAAGCTTGGCGGGCCGCAGGTTGCGAATGGCTGATCTAGAGATTCTACAAATTTATATTACATAGCGCCACCACATTTATAATTTATAATATGAACGAAACAGCCAGATTTCTATAGATTCGCTGTAAAAATGAAAATTTTATTTGAATAAATCGCCAAAAAGACTTCATCAGAACATCATTTCAAATGTATCATTACATATTATAATTTTGAAATTACAATCTATTTCGACAAAAATCAATAAGTTTTTGAACCGAATTAGAAAATTTCAAGAATATTTTTAAGGGAAACTTCATTTGCCTTTGGTGTCTGTTTAAAAACTTTTACAATTTTGGAATAAATAATATCTGCCAATCAAAATTCACATAGAAATATGTCCGAAGTATTGTTATATTTTTACATTGTCGACGTAACAAATAAATTCGATTTTGTGTTCGGAAAAGGTGAATTGCTCGTCGAATTTTGATATTTCTCAAATTTTAATTAAATTTTTTAAATAATTTCTTACTAATCAAGATATTTTCAGTTTTTTCCTAGTGAATTTTTGTAAAAATCTTCCTCAATTTTTTAAAATTTTGATGGAATCAAATTTGAAGGTAAGTTTTCCATATTTAAATAATTCTAGACAGATTAATTATACTTCAATCTCGATATATAGAAGTTTCTTACTGATATACATTAAGGATATACACCATACGGCACATTCCATTCTGATCTATTCGTGGCGAAGATTTTTGTGACATTTTATGTTCAGTCACGCTGAAATTTTTCATTCGTCACCATAATTAAAGTTGCCGTTTTCTCGTATTTTCTACCAGAAACGAAATTTCCCAAAAAAGTTAACCAATAATTTGCACTTGAATGGAAATATTTTATTTTTTAAATTTATATCGATAAATTCCGATGCTGACGAGAATTGTTGGAAGCATATTTGGATTATTCTATTTGTCAAATGATGATGAACACCTTGGTTGCAGGTGTTCATACACTCTCAAGAAGAAATTGATATAATTCATAAAATAATAAATAGGAAAAATATTTCTTAAATCATTAAATAATGGGGACACAAGATGAACTGATTGTATAGATTCCTACCAAAGGAAAATTTAAAAAGATAAAAATTTCGATATTTTGAAATTGTTCCGAATCCATCGTAATTCTTCGTTAGATACTTCAGAGAGCTCAAAAAATAAAAAAAAATTATATATTTGCCAGTAACAATATTAGAGTTTCAACAATGATTCACTTTTTTTCGCAACAATACAACATACGAAGAATGAAAATCTTTTCACGAAAAGGCGGCTTTAAAATTAGTTCTAAGCGATTAATATTCAATGAGTAATGTCATTTATCAATATTAATAGCTGTAAATATTTAAATTAATCTTTATTCTAAGGTATAAAAGTATTTCGGAAAAAGGAATTTCATTTGGTCAGCGAATAGATATAGAAAGCATTCTCGAATGCTTCATATTTTGGCTGGGGATGGACACCGGTAAAGAAAGAATTTTTAAGAGATTTCATAAGATTATAATTCGTAACACTCGTCGAGACCAACCGAAAGAAAACTTATTTTATAAATATTACGAAGACACAAAGGGAAAGATCCAGCAAGACCGAAAAATCCAGTAAAGTTCAATAATTTTATGTAAGTCTGTATCCTTTTAAACTTTAATATCCTTTTCAAATTTATTTATTAAATTATTTTTTTAATATTTTACCATAGTTAAATATAAGTAGTGGACTAGCAATATAAAACTGATTAGATTCGAACATTCTTAAATATGGACTCTGACGGGAAAATAATTAGATTACCAGTTGTAAAGAAATGGCTGGTAGATAGAATTTTAAAAAAGTGGTCAGTCGACTGGTGGTATAAAAAATGAAGGGGACAATTTATTTATTTATTTAATATACACCAAAATAGGGAAATTTTCTCAAAACATACCTCAAAAAATATAAAGGAAACAAATTTACCATACAACAAAATTTAAATAATAATCTTTAAAACATTTAAAAGCATTAATAAAAAAAATCACTAACACTGCTTTACCTTTAAAGTTAAAGTCCGACAAAAGCACACTAAGCAGTGGTAAAGAATAAATTTAATAACACAAAAACATTTTCGATATCTGAGATATCATCATCAGTTGTACACATAAAAACAGAATAGAACAGAGGAATTCTTTAAACTTTAAACTGACGTTCCAAAAATAGAACGTGATAATACATTCAAAATTTTACAAATTAATATATAAATAAACTATACAATTAAATATAACAATAACATACAACAGTTATCATCAACTGCGGGAATGTTAGGAACATATAAACCAAGGGAGGCGAACAGGAACTATTAAAACTTATTGCGTATAGCATACCTCCACGCCGCACTTAATCCGTCAGCTTGCTGGATGTTAATCACGTTATTAGTCTCATTGTTTCTTAGAATTTCAATCTTCTCCGCTATAGGGAGTGTCTTGCGATCGTATACATTCCTTATAATATGGGCTTCATCCCAGAGTACCTCCGTGTCTCTTTCATATGCTCTTTGCGCCAGAGCGGTGCTAAGGACACCTTTAGCAATATTGTCTTTATGTTCGGAGAGCCTCTCCTTAAAATTTCTAGCAGTCGCTCCGATGTAAATTTCAGATCTGTTATCGTCAAAATTATGGAGGGGGACACTATATACGCCCGATCTAAAATCTTCAGATCTCTTGGATTTGTCATTTCGCAGTATATTAAAGATGGTAGGGGCTCTTTTGAAAGTACGTCCCATATTACTTGACTTAAGAGAGGATTTAATAGCCTTGCTCGAGTGGAGCCTATAGGGAATCGGGCGACGGTGTACAGTCTCTATTTCAGGTTCAGTGTCGGAGTGCGAGCGGGATTGTTCTGGGGGAGCCATCTTGGCCAGATGTTCAGCCTTTATTTTCTTATACGTATTATACATGAATTTGTCACAATACCCGTGTTTATGCCCGATGGTAAAAATCCTGGATAATTCTGCCTTATGTAAAGAATCATTGCTACAGTGAGTAAACGATCTACGGAAAAACGAGTTAAAAGCGGACTTCTTGTATGCCCACGGGTCGAAAGACCATCTAGGTATGATAACAGGGATGGCAGTAGGTTTAGTATACACCGTGGTGTCAAAATGATCTCCGGAGGCGATGATTTTGATATCTAGAAAATTTACAACCGACCGGCTAGTTTGAGTTAGTTTCAGAGACAGTCCGTATTCACTTCTCGAAAAGTGTTTAAGAAGGAGAGAAGATTTATGGGCTCCGTTCCACAGAATAAAGATATCGTCAACATATCTTCAGTACAGTAAAAACTCGTTGACTAAATCAGGGTTCAATTGTGATTCCAACTCTCTAATCACTACAGAATAAAGATATCGTCAACATATCTTGAATACAGTAAAAACTCGTTGACTAAATCAGGGTTCAATTGTGATTCCAACTCTCTAATCACTAACTCGGCTAGGATACCAGCCATAGGACACCCTATAGGGACACCTTGGAGTTGTTTATAGTAAACGCCGTTATACTAAAAATAAACAGAATTATGACAGATTAAATATGCGATCTCACGAAGAAGCTCTAGATCTCTTTGTTCGACGGGTGTGTGCTTTTATAGTAAACGCCGTTATACTAAAAAAAAAGAATTATGACAGATTAAATATGCGATCTAACGAAGAAGCTCTAGATCTCTTTGTTCGACGGGTGTGTGCTCAATCAGGAATCTGTAGAACACCAAGCAGGTGGCATTTAAATTCAAGGAATGATATAACGATTCGAAATCTAAAATTGTCATATCATTGCCACTACTTTGGCGTAACCCTCTAAATTTGTCTAAAAACTCATTGGGGGAGGATACGCTAAACTGGTAGGGATTTAAAAATGTAAGACACCATTTAGCTAGATGTTTCTCAATATGGTAGGTCGGAGAACGCATCTTTGGGATTTAAAAAGATAAGACACCATTTAGCTAGATGTTTCTCAATATGGTAGGTCGGAGAACGCATCTTTTCCACAATCGGTCGGTCGGTTACCGGGTCTTTATGGGTCTTAATGTACATTTAAAAGCTTTTAAAAACAAGATCTAATATCATAAAGTCTATATTTTTTAACAAACATTAATTTCCTTAACAAATATATTTATATAAAGGCGATATCAATACCATATAAAAGCTTTTTAAAAAAAAAAAACTAATATCATAAAGTCTGTATTTTTTAACAAACATTAATTTCCTTAACAAATATATTTATATAAAGGCGATATCAATACATAAACATTTAAAATAATTTTTTTGTTAGCGTTACATCGTATTTATCGATTAAATTAATTGGATAGAAAATTACCAATACTTTCGATTTATACAAATAATTAGCACTCGATATTACTAAGAAATTTACAATATACATTCAAAAACCGATTATAGCAAAGAATAAATTATTAATGAGATAACTAGAAGCAAAAATATGAAAAGAAGTGATAAATTAAACAAAAATCGACATAATACACGAACAAAAATAAATAAGGAATAAAAAACAAGGTAGAAGATATGATTTCAATATTTCAAATATGTCCAAATATTTCGATATACATCCTTACACTATTCACAATACAACGAAAAAACTTTTCAGAAAATACTTGGAATACGCGAATCGGGGTATACTTGAAAAAGTCTATATTACAATATAATTTACTTAATTATAAAAAAATTCTAGTATGTTAAAGCATTTAAAAGAACCCATGAATTAACTGAACACTTAACAAATCTTTAAATGAAATACATAAACTGTTCCTGTCCGACGGGGCAAGACCGTTCTGCCGGCTTTCTTTTAGCCGGGGCGGTCGAAGCCTCCTACATCTTCGGCCCGACTTCTGGGTAGTAGAATATCGTATTCCATCCGCGAGAGGGATAATACGATTGTTTGTTTATACAAGGTGTCAGGTTTCGGATTGCGCCATGCTTTGTGCTCTCACATTTCAACATAAATTGTCCTCGTTTATTAGAAAATTTTTTAGAATTATGAAGTATTTGGTATTATTAGATGTGAAATATCACCAGGAATGTAAATATATCAACATTTTTTTTATCCGATGCACGAAATTATGAATAATTGGAAAAAATTATGCATTGTTTACATATGCAATGAAAAACTGTTTTGTTTACATATGCAAATTAGGCCTAATTCTTTCTTTTTTTTTTCCTTTTTTTCTTTTGGTCCTATAACTAAAATTAAAAAACGATATCAGGAAAGAGTATATGGACAACAAAATATAATTTTTTCGTGCCAAAAAATTTACGCAACAAAATATAATTTTTTCGTGCCAAAAAATTAAAAAGTAAAAAACAACAAAATATAATTTTTTCGTGCCAAAAAATTAAAAAGTAAAAAAGCAACAAAATAACTAAAATTAAAAAACGATATCAGACAGAGTATATTGACAACAAAATATAATTTTTTCGTGCCAAAAACTTAAAAAATAAAAAAGTTACGGCTATCAAGTATAATATTTCATAACTCTTTCAAGCGTAAGACGGAATTTTTTTTTAATCGAGGAGCACAAAAGGTTAATAGTCTCTTACCAGTGAATTATATAATGGCCTAGACAAAACACAATAATTAATAACTGAATTTGTTCTTAAAACCATAGAAACATTGGCATCACAGAAGATAGTGCTAGTTTTGTTCAAGAGATCATAGAATCTCACCAATGGAGCAAGACTACAATGATAAGAATATTTCTAGTGGTAGCAGTGATATTGTTGTCTTATGCAAATCTATGCATTTATTGTCAGAAAGTGACAATGAATAAAAACTTGTGTGTAACTCAAATTATTTTGCTTAATTTTTGTGTTTATGAATTAGTCATCTGAAGTGTTAGTAACATGTTATTTATTTTTTTTAAATAATAATTTTCTTTATATAATACATTTTTATATACACATGCAATCTTTATGAAAAAAAGTGCAAGCACA
Organism: Olivierus martensii; assembly: GCA_000484575.1. Classification (NCBI taxonomy): domain Eukaryota; kingdom Metazoa; phylum Arthropoda; class Arachnida; order Scorpiones; family Buthidae; genus Olivierus; species Olivierus martensii. The sequence goes on from AYEL01086357.1 coordinate 43,510, forward strand.
TAAAAATGATAAGATTCTAACATGATTTTTATGATTTTTTGTATGGTTTATTGTATTATTTTTGTTGAGTTTTAGGACTGGAAGAATCTTCTATTTTTCCATAAACATAATATATTTTTTATATGAATTTTTTTAATGTATTCTTCAGGAACATATCTATCATGTAAAAACAGAATTGGGTATAGTCCTAATAACAAACCAAATCTCAAGGGTGCTAAACAAATTGAAACTAATTATTGCCTAAATTAACTCTTGATGATGATAATAGAATTAAAATAATTGAAGTTGAAATGAAGTGTCAACTGTATATAATGTATTATAATGTTTTGAAATACAAATTGTTACAGCATTAAAAAAACTATTACAAATCTCAAAATATAGTAGAAAGTAAGATCTGCCATCAATATTTTTATAATTTATGTAATCTTATAATTATTTATTGTTCTTTAACATAAATAATAAATATAAATAATGTTGTAAAAATTATAAATCTTCAAATTGTTATGATCCTTAAACAGATAATATATTAATAAATTTTAGTCAATATAATGAACTTTTTCATATATTAATATGAAAATTATATTTTTATTATATTTTAATCTTACTATTCTCTCTTTTAGTTCAGCTTCTCTCCTTTTTCTCTGTTCCAATAAATTAGATAAAAGTTCAGCTAACTTTGATCTTCTTTCAGCCAAAATATTCTACATTGATTAAACAAGTATAAATTATAATTCTATGAAGATTTTTGAATATTTTTCAATTTTATTTAATTTTTTTTAACAAATGCAGAACTATAATAAACAAGACTTTTTAAAATTAAAAATAATAACTAATTGCAATCATTTCATAAGTTATTAATTATCAATATATAACAACAACAAATATAATCATTCTTGAAATCAAACTGCAATTTAAATCAAAAGATAACTTTTAACGAATTGATATAACACAAATAACTAGTTATTTCTGTGGGGTTTCCGGACCTGGAAACGGAAATTCGGAATGATCGAATCAACAGGCGTTGAGCCTACGAACGATTCCACCGGATATTGCGTGAGTAAGGATGACTGTCAGAGGCAAATCAGCGGTTGGGCTGAGAACAACATTGAACATGAATTCAACAGCTTCTTTATTAAATAAACAGAGATATTTCTATTTACAAGTGCTGAATACTGACAATGAGAGATAGATACCTGATACAATCTTCAGTGTGGTCGATCCCCAAAGACGAACTTGGTACTAGTTTACACAGACTTTTAAAATAAGTCTTTAGTCCAGTTGATAAATGGAAATAAACACAGTAAATGGATGATTTTACAGTAGAAGAAAAATGAATATTAATAATAAACTTCCCTCAAAGCCTTTTATTAGTAATCCAAAGGGTTAGTTGTTCAAAGTGATATTCCGGACTGGTGTAGAAGTCGGTAGTTAGAAGAATATACTAATTAGTATATGGAGCTGGAGACAAGAAAACTAAACAAGTCAAGACACAGAACCAAAAGCGTCGACTTTCTTTGCCCTAGCTCTTTTATCCACCTACCTCTTCCTCACCTTTCCCGGGGATGAGGTTGTTTTACATAACTTCCAGATGGTTCTAAACAGCTCAGGTGTCAAATCTTAGACTTTGTATTGACAATTGAACAAACCATCTTAAATTTATTACCACGAAAAGAATAATAACGATGTCGATTACATCCTGTTATTTCATTTCAACATCGTCATCACATTTTTCGACTTATCTCTATGACAACAAAAGGAGGGATTTGCTGGACCCCACACTTCTCCCTTAAATTTAATTTTAAAATTATAAAAAAATATTTTTTATCCTATTAAAATAAATATTAGTTAATTGAATATGTATCATATAAACAACTATTTTCAATCTATGGCAATCAACATAAAAAATATATATAAAATGTTCCTTTTAAATATTAAAATGTTCCTATTAATATATGTTACTGGCATAAACTGAATTCCAAGTATATCAGAATGTATCTAGAAAAATCAAAGTATAATGATAGCTTTAGACAATAATGTAAATATTCTTAAGAAAAATAATATATTACACAAGTTTGTCTTGGAAAATTACAATGTGCCTAAGTAGGGTCATGAAACTCAGATGTATAATCCATCCAACTAAAAAAATCTACAAGTGTATTCTATCACCTTATTTTAATTATACTAATTAATTTTGAATAGTTTTTAAAAAAATCTGAGTGAAATCATTTAAAAAATAACTATACATATTATATTACAGTTATTTTAAATCAATATATGTTAGAAGATAAAATAATAAGTAATACTGAAAGAAATAATTTTATGCTGTAATTGGAAATGATGCACTTGTCACAAATTCTGACTCCAGTATTGCAGAATATAGTGATTACTTTATCTCTCTAACACAAAAATAAATTACTTCATCATTAAATTTAAACACAGATTTAATTTTTGAGAATTATTTTTCATCATAGTTAGTATATCTAACTAAAAAAATTCTTATAAAAATAAAAATGTCTTCTTGGTTGGAAACCAATTTACAATAAGATTTTGCTTTTATATTGTTTATTTGATATAAGAAGTGATATAAATCAAAGTTAAAGAATAACAGCTACTTGAGATCATGCTTTATTGCAATTGTTTGCATACAATTTCCTCTTATTCACCACCTCCAAAGGATCATGGGCCATATCAGATAATAAAATTCATCTTATTGTATAATTTCATCCCACTTCTTATTATGAGTAAATAACTTCAGCACAATTTTAAAAGTGGAAAAACAGTATATTTTACTAAACTTGCGTAGATCTATATATATATGTAGGTTTGCTGAGGATGGCTTAATAAAGCTGAAAGATCTACAAGTTTAGTAAAATATACTGTTATTCCACTTTTAAAATTGTGCTGAATTTATTTACTCGTAATAAGAAGTTCCACTTTTTAAAATTGTGCTGAATTTATTAACACGTAAAATTCATCTTTTGTTTACAAATAAAACAAAGTATATTTGTTTTCACCTTGTGAAAATATTTATGACTATTTAAAATATGATACTTTGTCTGTTTACATAATTTTGATAAGGATACTATTGATTTTTTAAAAAAATTTAAAACTAACAGTTAATTGTGGGAAAATGATGTTTTTGTTATAAAAAATACTTATCAGAAAATAAAATTTTAGACTTTCAGAAGAGTTATATTAAGTGACAAATTTTGAATAAAAAAGTGGACTGAGTGAAAGCTCTCAGCATAAAAGCATAGACTGTTCAACTATGATGATACAACTTGCCCACTAAAGGATTAATTCAAAGATTAATGCAATATTCAGAAATACATTTGGCTTTTGTGCAAGGTTCCCAACTTTTTTGGCAAAGGGCCACATAGACATTTTCTAATGAATGACAGGCCAGATTAAATTAGATTGTGGATTTTTATAATTAGATGAGAATTCATTTTCTAAAATGATTTGGAGAACTGGAATTAATTATAAACTGTCTACATTGTTTTATAATCATAATAGTTTTTTTTGCCAAACTTTGATTCTCTATAGGTTTTAAAATGAATAAGTCATATGTTTAATTGCTTCATTAACAGTTTTATCTTAATTTCAAAAAATTATCTGTAATTAAAATAACAAAATAATACTTTTTTATATTTTATGTCTTATTTTAACATGATACATACGCATTATAAATTTAAAAATTACAAAAATCATTCATTTTAATGCAGTTTTAAATAATTTTAGTGTTCTAAGGCACTGCCATGTCATGATGTAGGATAATGTTATTGAAATATAAAAATAAAAATCTTTCTCTGTTAATGTACTTAGTGATTCATCAGCATAGCAACTAATATGCAACATATAAAATGATGGTATTTTGCAATCCCTGAATTAAACAATGTAGTATTTTTCAAAGAATTATGATGTTTAATATTATTATTTATTAAATTTAGGAAATAAATATTGAGAATACAATTTTTGTTATTTTCCAATTGTTATTTAATTTCTTCCTATGTTTATACATGTAAAATTCTTTCATAAAAAATAAATATCAGCAGGCTAGATGAAATCTTCACGCAGGCCAAGGTAAAGCCTGTGGGCCATAGTTTGGAGACCTCTGCTTTAGTGAATTTATTAAATTATAAATAAATTTTTATTCTTTATTTTAATTTTTCCTATTCATATAAAAACAAAAAAATCTGAAAAACAATTTTTCATCTTAATTCTTCAATTTTAAAAATCATTAAAAAAAAAAGACAAAATAAAATATTTAATATAATGGTTTATCTGATGAATATTAATTTTCTATTTTAATTAGAGTTTTTTAATTGGTCCGATCTGGCTCAACTTTTACTCTCTGCTTCCCACCTTACCGGCGCCTGGGTGGGAGGCCAGGGTAAAAGTAAGATTATCATACAATTGGGTTCCCGGACACATGGGCGCCGGTGGGGTGTGACCGGCGCCTGGGTGGGTGGCCGGTGTAAAAGCAAGCTTATCCCACAATTGGGTTCCACCTTGACCGGCGCCTGGGTGGGAGGCCAGGGTAAAAGCAAGATTATCATACAATTGGGTTCCCGACCAAATTGTCGCCGGTGGGGTGTGACCGGCGCCTGGGTGGGTGGCCGGTTTAAAAGCAAGCTTATCCCACAATTGGGTTCCCGGACACATGGGCGCCGGTGGGGTGAGATCGGCGCCTGATTGGGTGGCAGGGGTAAAATCAAGCTTATGCAACAATTGGGTTCCCGGACATATAGGCGCCGGTGGGGTGGGACCGGCGCCTGGGTGGGTGGCTGGGGTAAAAGCAAGCTTATCTTACAATTGGGTTCCCGGCCACATGGTCGCCAGTGGGGTGGGACCGGCGCCTGGGTTGGTGTCCAGGGTAAAAGCAAGCTTATATCACAATTGGGTTCCCGGCCATATGAGCGCCGGTAGGACGGGACCCATGCCTGGGTTGGTGACCGCGGTAAAAGCAAGCTTATCCCACAATTGGGTTCCCGGCCACATGGGCGGGTCCGGCGCCTGGGTGGGTGGCTGGGGTAAAAGCAAGCTTATCCCACAATTGGGTTCCCAGCCACATTGGCGGGACTGGCGCCTCGGTGGGTGGCCAGGGTAAAAGCAACTTATCCCGCAATTGGGTTCCCGGCCATATGGGCGGTACCGGCGCCTCGGTTGGTGGCCAGGGTAAAAGCAAGCTTATCCCACAATTGGGTTCCCAGCCATATGGGCGCCGGTGGGGCGGGACCGGCGCCTGGGTGGGTGGCCGGGGTAAAAGCAAGCTAATCCCACAATTGGGTACCCGGCCATATGCCCGCCGGTGGGGCGGGACCGCCACCTAAGGTGTTCACCAGGGTAAAAGCAAGATTATCCCACAATTGGGTTCCTGGGCAAATGGGCGGGACCGGCGCCTGGGTGGGTGGCTGGGGTAAAAGCAAGCTTATCCCACAATTGGGTTCCCGGCAACACGGGCGCCGGTAGGGTGAGACCGGCGCCTGGGTGGGTGGCCAGGGTAAAAGCAAGCTTATCCCACACATGGGTTCCTGGCCATATGGGCGCCGGTGGGGCGGGACTGGCGCCTTGGTGGGTGGCTGTGGTAAAAGCAAGCTTTTCCCACAATTGGGTTCCCGGCAACATGGGCGCTGGTGGGATGAGATCGGCGCCTGAAAGGGTGGCCGGGGTAAAAGCAAGCTTATCCCACAATTGGGTTCCCGGCCACATGGGCGCCGGTGGGATGGGACCGGCGCCTGGGTGGCAGGCTGGGGTAAAAGCAAGCTTATCCCACAATTCGGTTCCCGGCGAAATGGGCGCTGGTGGGATTAGACCGGCGCCTGGGTGTGTTGCTGGGTTAAAACAAGCTTCATGGGCGCCGGTTGGCCGGGATCGGCGCCTGGGTGGGTGGCTGGGGTAAAAGCCAGCTTTTCCCACAATTGGGTTCCCGGCAACATGGGCACCGGTGGGGCGGGACCGGCGCCTTGTTGGTTGCCCGGGGTCGTAGGCGCCGGTGGGGCGGGACCGGCGCCTGGTTTGGTGACCGGAGTAAAAGCAAGCTTATCCCACAACTGGGTTCCCGGCCTCATGGGCGCCGGTGGGGTAGGACCGGCGCCTGGGTGTTTTGCTGGGTTAAAACAAGCTTATCCCTCAATTGTGTTCCCGGCCACATGGGCGCTGGTGGGATTAGACCGGCGCCTGGGTGTGTTGCTGGGTTAAAACAAGCTTATCCCACAATTGGGTTCCCGGCCAAATGGGCGCCTGTCGGGCGGGACCGCCGATTAAGTTGGTGACTAGGGTAAAAGCATGCTCATCCCACAATTGGGTTACCTGCCAAATGGGCGGGACCGCCGCCTGGGTGGGTGGCTGGTGTAAAAGTAACCTTATCCCACAATTGGGTTCCCGGGCACATGGGCGACGGTGGGGCGGGATCGGCGCCCGGGTGGGTGGCCGGGGTAAAAGCAAGCCCATCCCACAATTGGGTTCCCGGCCACATGGGCGGGACCGGCGTCTGGGTGGGTGGCCGGGGTAAAAGCAAGATTATCCCACAATTGGGGACCCGGCCACATGGTCGCCGGTGGGGTTGGACCTGCGCTTGGGTGGGAGGCCGCGGTAAAAGCAAGCTTATCCCACAATTGTGTTCCCGGCCACATGGGCGCTGGTGGGGTATGACCGGCGCCAGGGTGGGTAGCTGGGGTAAAAGCAAGCTTATCCCACAATTGGGTTCCCGGCCATATAGGCGCCGGTGGAGAGGGACCGGCGTCTGGGTTGGTGGCCGGGTAAAAGCAAGCTTATTCCACAACTGGGTTCTCGGCCTCATGGGCGCCGGTGGGGCGGGACCGGCGCTTGGGTGGGTGGCCGGGGTATCCCACAATTGGGTTCCTGGCCACATGGGCGCCATTGGATCCGGACCGGCGCATGTGTGTGTTGCCGGGGTAAAAGCAAGCTTATCCCACAATTGGGTTTCTGGCCAAATGGGCGGGACCACTGCCTGGGTGGGTGGCTGGTGTAAAAGCCAGCTTATCCTTGGAGCCGGACCGGCGCATGTGTGAGTTGCCGGCGTAAAAGCAAGCTTATCCCACAATTGGGTTCCTGGCCAAATGGGCGGGACCACTGCCTGGGTGGGTGGCTGGTGTAAAAGCCAGCTTATCCCACAATTGGGTTCCCGACAACATTGGCGCCGGTGGGGTGGGACCGGCGCCTGGGTGTGTGGCAGGGGTAAAAGCAAGCTTATCCCACAATTGGGTTCCCGGCCACATGGGCGCCGGTAGGGCGGGACCGCCACCTAAGTTGGTCAGCAGGGTAAAAGCAAGCTTATCCCACAATTGGGTTTCCGGCCACATGGGCGGGACCCTCTCGACGTGGGGCCCACCTTGACGTGGTGAGAGGGCTTACCGGCTGTCACTATGCTCCTATCTGTTTTGCAGCCGGGCCAATACTTTCATAGTGACAGGGATTAAGTAAGAGGCTCCTAGTGTTTGGTGGCATCCGGCGACAGTCGCCTCCACACTATGTCTGGCTTGTTAGAGGCTCCTAGTGTTTGGTGGCATCCGGCGACAGTCGCCTTCACACTATGTCTGGCTTGAGCGGGGGTTGGTGTGCTCAGCGGTTTGTCGAAAGGGTTCCCCCTGCCCGACTAGACGGCCGCGGGGCCTCCTAGCTGGATGACCGCCACGGACCTCGTTTGACTTTCTATGGAGTGGTCCTGCAGCAACATCCCGGTCGGCCTAGGAACGATCTCCAGCCTCGGCCCCCGGGTGGCTGTCCCTAGTGAAGAAATTCCTGTAGGGCCGACCCTACCCCTCCCACCCCTCGCCGGTGGGCGCTCTGTATTTCGTCATACGACCGTCCGAGTCCCTGCGGGTCTGGATTAAGAATTGGCATGCCGCATGCCCTGCGTGAGGTACAAGTCCTCTAAAAGGGTCCCAAATCCCAAGGTGGCGTCTAATTTATCTTATTAATATATATATGATATGATAAAATGGCAATGTAAAAAACAAAATCACTTTTCTATAAAAACCAATGCATTTATATAAATGCTTAATCAGTTTCCGTTCATAGGCAAAACAGATCATTAGTTATTACAGAACCTGACTTACATACATGGAATGTATGTAATATTCTGTGAAATGTTAAATGAACATTTGTATGTCAGAGCATATCCTTACAATACCAGTGTGTCACAAAGACATTACATTAAAAATAGTTATATAAAAAAAAAATAAGTAAAATCAAGCAAATGGCTATGTGATAAAGCAGTCACCATTTTGGTAGATCCAGATTAAATTCAGTACACCTCCAGTTTCCAGGAGGAATCTGAGTCTGGCTCATTAACTACCTAATAATATCAAATCTAACCTAATAATATATTAATCACTAAGACTGCATAAACAAACAACTAATAATAACTAAATCCTAAACTGTTTGACTGTTAAAGGGCTTAGTTATTAATAACCTAATAAGGAAATAAAAAACATGTACAGCCAATAACAGTCAACTGTTAAAACATTTGATATGATTATAACAATATGATGTGACATCATACATTAGCAATTATTTCTGATGTGTTTACTAATACTCAGTCACTTTTGTAGTAAGTGCCATTGTTAACCTCACATGAATTAGAATAACCAAAACAGAAACTTAGTGTTTTTGCAAAAACACTAACTGTTTTGCAAAGATCAGATGAATGAGAAAAAATTTCAGGAATGAAGTTCTCTGCAAGTTCACTCATTTCATTTTTCTCTTTCTTCAATTCTTCCCTCTCTTCAGGCTCCTAATCCTCTTTTTCTATTGGCTAAACCTCTTCTCATTCTACAAGTCCAAAAGTAGTAGTGCCTGATGTCTTCTGAGATCCTTAAAGAGGCTGCTCCACACAGACTATATTATTGCTGAATGATTAACATTATGATAAATATTTATCTGGAGTTTAAAAGTTGAAAATGAAGTGAACTGGACTTTCAAACATAGTTCAGTTACATTGGATAAGAGAAAATGAGTATGAAAACAGAAATATGAATGGAGATTGAATATATGGATAATGAACGAATAGGTGAAAAGGAATGAACAAAAATTTATGAATGAGATGTGGATGGATAATAGTACTACTCACCATCATACTTATAATTTTTTGATATATTGATTTGTTTTTTTCATACTTCATTATATTTATTTTATTCAACTCATATATATATCTCCAGGAATCTATTAAATAATTCTGTAATTACTAAACAGATTCCTATAAAAACTATTTAATAAAAATTTATTGAACAGTTCCATAATTATTACTATTTTCTGTAATGATAATATATTTATCATCATTATTTCAGGGAATAGTAATAATTATGGATCTGTTTAATAAATTTTTACAGCATTCAGCATATAGATTATGCCACTGAAGATGATTTTGATGTTATATTTTAATCTATTTTCTTTAATCATTCCAAAATAAAGAGCATGTTTAAAAAATATGATTAGTTCTTTCTTGAATTATCTGTTGCATATTAAACTTAATATTGTATCTAGTATATGTTTATGCTGAAAAGAATTATATAAACTTAAAAAAAAATTTTTTAAGTTTATATAATTCTAGATAGATGTTTCAATTGAAACTAAAGTAAAATTTTTTGTGAAATATATATAAAATAAATTATATTTAAATTTCAAATAAAAATTAAAATATACTTGCATGATGAGTCAACTCTATATGTTTTAAATCCCTTTGCACTTGTAATGCTTGAAATGCCTGTTTTTGATATTGTTCCTTAAAAAAGATTAATAAAATTAAATTTTATATATTAAAATTAATAAAATTAACAGATATTCTAGTTATTTCTAAATATCCATATACAGTAAACTCAAAATTTAGCACAAGACTGAAGTAATTACTTTATTTAACAAATATTTTCAGCTCTCCATCAGTGTCATCATCAGGTCTAATACAAGCTGTTACAAGATAAATATATATTATAAGGCAGAAATTCTACTCTCTCCATTTACACATATGCAGTATAAAAGCAGATATAAGATACATTCATATACAATTTTATTATATATCCATTTTTTCACAATGCATATATAAATGGGGAGTGTAGAAATTCTACCTTATATAAATATACATTTATCTTGTAGCAATTTGTATTAGACCTGATGATGACCTCGAAAGAGGGCTGAAAATATTTGTCAATAAATAAATAATAATCTTTATTTGACAAATATTTCTGCAATCATATGCTAGTTTTTGAATTTATTGTTTACAGTAAATTCAAAAACTTTTATAGTAGTGCAGAAACAGATATACAAAGATATATCCAAATACATTTTAATATTAATTTGAATAAGTAATCATGAAAATAAATTAATTAAAATTAAGATCTACGTTTTCAATATTTATTCCAATATTCTAAAAAGATTATTAAAATAAACACAAAAATTAATTGTAAAATAATACATTGATTTCAAAAATTTAATAATATATATTCAATTATTTTTTGAAACTTCAAACAACAGAATTTGTGAAACCATTTTCAATCTATCTTTAAATAAATTATCTTTCACATATATAAAAAAGAGAGAAATTCTTTGGCAAAGATAGGAAAATATGCAACAATACAGAATGATTAATTATTTACTATTATTTAGGAAATAACTAATTAAATATGTTAAAAAAAATAGATTCTGATGAGATATCTCATTGAAAACAATTAAGAATATATTACTACAAACCAATAAATGCAGTTTTTTAAAAAAATCAGTTGAAAAGTAATATATAATAATATGTAAGCCAAAAAAAATTTCCAAAAAAGATTTTGGAAAAAGGCAAGCTTTTGTATGATCGTGAGATCTACTGATTTAACACATTGGCATTCAACATTAAGCACCATCTATGCCATTCTACACTGACAGATTTTAAAATTTTCTCTCTAAAATTTGTGACTGTTTATATTGATTTGAAATTTTTAGAAATAAAAGCAAAATAATTTACTATTTTTGTGAAAATAAATAAATAAATAAAATTTTTTATGAATTTTTAAAATATTTTTTCAGTTTTTGTCTATCAGATTTAGATGATTCATCGGATTATAAATGTTTGATTATAATAAAATAAATAAATAACCTCTTTAACAAATACACAATTCAAATATCATCCAGAAAACAGCAATCTTTTATATAAACAAAAATTGAAATATGACACTGATGCTAGTTTGTTTATGTCTTGTAATAAATAAATACGAACATATAAATAAATAAATACAACTTCAAAATTTTTTTCCTAGATGGAGGCACTTGTATTGAATGTATAGACAGTATTGCCAGGCTGCATACAAAAAAGTTAAGCATGTGTCAGATATGAGAGCAACATTTGAAAACAACAGCACTAAACAGCAGTTGAAAAATAATAACTAAAAATTTTAATGAAATGTTTTTCGTTGCTATACAACCATCCTCCTTGAGAATAACTTAATATAGATTTGAAATCCAATTCATGTACTTAAAACGGGTATGGTCTGTTTATGCAAATAGCTCTCCTGTATATAAAATGGAGTTGGTCATCAGCATGTTAATTGTGGCAGGTTTTCAATGTATTTTATTATATTTATTCATGATGGCAATCATTATCTTAGTGATTCTTTTGATTTTTTTGTAAAAAATATGTGGATATGTACATAAATCACACTATACATAAATCAGTATTTCTTTTTAATTTTTACTGGCAATTTCAGATACTGTACTAAATAAGAGTAAAAATCAGTCCGTACCAAGGATTGGCAATGGGACATTTGCCAAGGGTGCAAAAATCTGAAGGGCGCTCGGAACATGAAGAAAAACTTTCTTACAACGAAAAATACAATATAAACAATACATTTATTAACAGTTTTGTTCAAAGCTTAGACTTAAAAGAACCGTAGGGGGTACCCATTCATGCAGGTCATTTCTTTTTTAACCAACATTATTATTTTAAACTAAGTTTAACAATAAAATCAGTAATATAAATTAAAACAACTAATTAATTATATATATAAAAGTCAAATTACTTTAATATTACATTGTGCACACCTGTACATAGAACCTTGTAACTCTTTCGAAATAAAAAAAACTGATAAAACCAAGTAATTTTATTTATAACTAAAGTTGGTTTAGTAGTGCAACCTAGCGAACTATTTAGAAAAGTACTGCATTTTCAGACACAACATTAGGCATTACAAAATTTGTATCAGTGGTTTAGTGTTGCTGTAATATTCAAATTTCACGATTACAATTTTCATACGAGGTAAGTCAAATTATTTTTTTAATAATTTTTTGATAGATTTTAATAAATTTTAAAGATTTTTGAAAGAACAATGTAGATCAAATTTTCATAAAGATTGTTGATCTTTGTGATAAATTAAGCATTAATACCAAACCAGATAAAAGAAAATATAAAAGGAAGAAAATGATAGATGAACCTGCTGATGATGAATTGCTGAGTTCAGATTTCATTAAAATATCATATTACAGCATTATAGATGCTATAATAATACAATTGGAAGAACGCTTTCACTGCATTTGACAGATTGCAGAAGAGTTCTATTTTTTAACTGGGAAAGGCTTAATTTCATCATCAATAGAAGAAATAGAAGAAAAAGGAAATCTACTGTCGGCAGCACATCAGAAATAGACAAAAAATAAGTTCATAAATGAACTGAAATGTTTTAAATACCAAATAAAAAATTTATTGGAAAATAAAGATCCAAGCACTATTTATCATATAGATATTTTGAATGTACTGAGTGAATGAGATTTAGAAGAATCATATTCAAGTAATGTACAAGCTATACACATATTTCTGACAATCCCAGCGACAATAGCCACTGCCAAAAGAACTTTTAGCAAATTAAGAATAATCAAAAATTATTTGAGATCTACAAGTAATCTAGATCATACTTCAGATTTAAGCCTTTTGTCAATAGAATATAAATTAGTGAGTGTAAATTCGATGATATCATTAATGATTTTACTAATTCAAAAGCAAGAAAAATAAAACTATAGATGCATTTTTTTTATTTAAATGTTAAGTATGAATAGTTAAATTAGTATTACAAATAAATGTTATGTTTTATTGTAAATTTATGTTTTATATTTTTATTATTTAAAAAAAAAAAAAAAAAAATTAAAAAAAAAAAAAAAAAAAAAAAAAAAAAAAAAAAAAAAAAAAAAACAATTTCGTACAATTTTATTGCAATAAATAATTTTCAAATAAAATTATTTCTTTAATCATATTTTTGCCATTTAGCTATTTACAAAAAGACAAAGGGATGCCATATTTGATACTTGCCAAAGGTGCCAAAATCATTGTCAGGATCTGATGAATGCTACCACTTTAAACTATAGTTCCTTGAAGTTAAAACGTTTTTCTTTCATCAATATTTTATCATTGTTTATAGTTTACTGCAATCTGATAACTGCTTTTTGTTCTTAAAACTTTTTATTTTCTAATTTTAAGAATTTTTTCATGAATGATTTATGAATACAAATTGATATTAGCAATAAAAAAAATGTCTGTAATGTAATACAATATTAGTTAGTAATACATGTTACAAAATAAAATAAAAAAAATGCTATGTATATATTTTGTAATAATATATGTTACAAAATAAAATTTAAAAAATGCTATGTATATATTTTTTTCACTCTCTCCTGTTTCACCTATCCTCATTATTTACATGTTAAAATGACCTCGTTTAACGCTGTTTCATTTAGCACTTTGTTTCCTTGGAACATATCCCCCGCGTTAATTGTTTCATTTAGCGCTTTGTTTCTTGAAACTTATCCCCTGCGTTAAATTGTTTCATTTAGCGCTTTGTTTCCTTGGAACGTATCCCCCTCGTTAAATGCTTTGTTTCCTTGGAACGTATCCTTGCGTTAAACAAGGTTTTACTGTATTTCCAAGTTTTTTATCTGGAATCTTTTTATTATTTTTAAGGCATAACTATAATAAATAATTCTGAGTAACCAGTATGATTGCTGCTTTTGCATAAGTTTTAAATATGTATCATATAATGGGGAAAAGAGAATTCTGTTTAGCATCGGTGCCTATATCTAAGTTTCACGTTAGACATGATGTCACAAACATTGTGGCACTCAAAGTTGTGTCCATACTTCTCTATAGGAGCATAGAGTGACTTTAGCACTAACATGTTTGATGGAATAAAAGTTTTAACAGAATAAAGCATCCTAGTATACATACTGATACTGTTTGACAGAAAATAACGGTGTAATTTAATTTTGTGTTTGGTGTTTTAATTAGTGTAAAAGTATAGTACATTTGTTTTATCAAGTAAGTATATGTAATAACTTAATATTAGAATAACATTTATGTAGTCAATCTGTAAGTTCCACAATAGCAATACTGATTAGATTCTGTGTATAAATATAGGAGTACCAGTACCACAGATAAAGGAATGAATTTTTTGTCCTAACATGAAATAGGCGTAATTTTTTTGTGAGTGCTTTTGATGAAAATTTGTCTTTGATGACTGGACTATTATCAATCAGCCCATTCCCAGAAAACCCAAAAGATGAAATTGAATACTTGGAATGGAATTAATTATAACAAATGTTCAAAATATCCTCCATTATTTACCAAACAATAGTGAAATCTATTATAATAATTTACAAATAAATTTTTATTATTCGTAGATTACTAGATTTTTGAAATACAAATCAGTAGTAAATTTAAAAATAAATTATTTTTTACATTCATGGATTACTAGATTTTTTTTTGATTTAACACTTTTACCTATTGAAACTTAATAATTCTTGTACCAATAAGTATTAATTTTCATAATTAATACAATTTGAACATCAGAAACTTTTTAAATACAACCAGGAAGTTGTAATTTTATATTGGTTAATTTTCAATGTTATTTCTCTATGTCTCAGCTTTTTTGGACCACCGGTATAGCACTTACCAGAGTAAAAAAGTGCATGTAGAATGCACACTGTAGGATGTAGGGGTAGTGAAAATATTTAGAGGGATCAAAATTGAATTTTAGCACTTGAAGCCTCTCAAGTGCTAAATCCACCACTGACTAAAAGCACTATGGCAGGAAAATAAAATTATATACAAAACGTAAATAAAATAGAATCAATCAAAGGAAGAAGCACTTTCGATTTATTTTAAAATCATCATCAGCTTCCATTAACAGTAGAATAATAAACAAAATTCCAAAGAATGCACATAATATTTTAAAGTTGGTTACTAAGGTAACGTATTAATTACAAAATATAAATGAATAAGTAATAAGAATAAAATACACAAATAAATTTATAATCATACTCGCAAATTTAATATTACATAAAATTCTATAAAATACGGATATTCATTAAATTAATTATGGAGAGCGACTTGTATGAAAGTTGTTATTTTTGTTTTCTACATCACTTCCAAGCGTTGTTAATTGTAGCAGGATCGACTTTATTAATAGATCTAGGTCGAGCATACCTTTTATCAAAGATTGTTAAAGTTTCAGCAACCCTACTTTTTTTTAGGATCATCATCTTTTAGTAATAGTTTCACATTGTTCCAGTCTATTGCTAAGTTGCTAATTATGGCTTTCTGCACTAAGGCTGTTGAAGTTGCAATATTTTGTATATCATGTTTATGTTCATGAATTTTTTTCTTCAGGATCTAACAGTATACCCTATGTATTTAAGATTCCAATTAAAATCTTTATCCAGAGCTGGAATTTCGTATACACCTGGGAGGAAGGAGGGATCGATCCTGTCTTTGTCATTCCTTAAAATATTGAACTGGGTGTTCCCTCTATTAAATGCAAGTTTATATTCTGTGATTTTTTCTTCTAATTTCTTTTTGTAGAGTAATGGGATTCATATCGACAGTGTGGAACGATTTATTGTTTCTTTCCATTGTTTGTTTCCACATTTCCTTGTTTGTTAGCTGTCCTTCTAGATATCTTATTCCATAAATGGGTAATGGTATTCTATGCATATCCGTGACGTAGTGCATGCTCTTTAATCCATTCAAGTTCCTCATTAACACTTCCTGTTGTTGTGCAATGGGTTATAATTCTTCAGAGCAAGGCTCTGAAAGCAGCCATTTTATATGACCATGGCTCCTTGGCTTCAGCTTAAATGAAAAGTGGTACATAACTTATATGTCCTTTCTGTATATGTTTAAATTATATTCACTACTTACAATCTTGATTTGTATATCGAGATATTGAATTTCTTTTTCGTTTTCTTTTCATTTAACTAACTTTAGCCCCAGTACTGTATCTGATAATTTCTCATCTAGATATGAAACTTGATTATGTTTCTCTGTTATAATCAGTATATCGTCAATATACCTTTTGTAAAGTATAATATGATTCTTCAAAGGTGGTAGAATAATTTCTTCTTTATACCTAACAATCAGTTCTGCTAGGACTCCGGCTAGGGGGGCTGCCTATTGGCACACCAATGGTTTGTAAATATAGAGTATTATTGTAAAAGAAATAGGACTTATGAATTATAAGGTGGCATATATTTCTGATGAGATCTGAGCCACATTGGTTCTTTAGCAAGTGTTGTATCAAAAATCTATATAGTAGCAGGCATGCCGGTTCAAGCTTGATTGAGGGATAAAGTGCCTTAAAGTCAAAATCTTGCATTACTTGTTCTGGTAGGAGTCCTACTTCTAGAAGACTATCTATTAGGTTGTTAGATGAGAATGTTGTCCATTCATAGCCCTTCAATCTGTTGTATCTCCACTTAGCCAATCTTTTTTCTAAATAACATATCGGAGCCAAAAATTCCTCAACTACATCTTGCTTCTATTGGGTGTTTATGCCTTTTGATAAAGGCAAATAATCTCAGGGGTCTAGGTGATTTAACCCAAGCACCTTTTAAGAAACATGGAAGTTTGTCATCCCTTAATATCCTTTGTACTTCCTTATCTAATGTCTGAGTTGGATTGTAGTCCAAACATTCACAATTATTGTCTTTGAGAAACTCATTAATAAAATTATCATATGTATCTCTTTTGATAAGAACCACTAATTTGCTTTTATCATCACTAGCACACACTATATGATTACTTTCTAACCAATCTTCTGCTTGTTTTATTTTTAATGTTGTAGCTTTTATATGGGTGCTGTTAAAGTTTCTAATATTTCTAGCCAATTGTCATCTAATTTCGAAACTTTATTAACTATATTAGAAACTAGGCATATTAGGCATACCTATAGGAAGTCCTATTGCAGGAGCACTAGCAGAGATAGTATTAAGGAATATAGAGAATGAGAGAATACCCAAGTTCCAAACCTGCCTTAAGATTCTATACGAGATTTGTGGACGATATATTGACAGTATGGACTGACCAAGCACGAATACAAGATTTTGCAGGAGAATTTACCATAGAAGCGTATGGTTTAATGTTAAGAACCGAACAGATTGATAGGAAAACTATAAACTGCCTGGATATTAGAATAACAGCTGATGATAACTGATTAAAAACTTCGGTCTATAGAAAACCGATCTACGAATCTGTATTAATACCTAGATGGTCACATGATCCTATAACATACAAGAAGGCAGCGTTCAGATATTTTTTTAGGAGGGCCCTCTTTTATATTACGGAGAAGGAGGAACTTAATAAGGAGATAGATTATATTGTAAAAACTGGAAGGCAAAACGGATACACTAAGGCATTCGTTATGAGCATATATACTGGAGTAAAGAAAAGCCTTGCATCAAGAGCTAGCAACACCGTACAAGCAACAGGAAATGCAACAGGGGCAGACCAGGAGACAAAATACTTGGCAGTACCATACAATTTAAGAGGTTACAGTTTTATAAACAGGTTAGCGAGGAATGAAAATAAAAAAATAACAAACTTGAGAGCTCCCACAATATTTAACATATTATGGAATGAAAAAGACCCTTGGACTGAAAAATGAGGAGAGAGGAGTATACATGATACCGGTAAAAGACAAAAAAACACAACAACAAGTAGTGTACATAGGGGTAACAACTAGAGCTCTACCCAAAGGGTAGAGAAACATAAGAGAGATGTTCCAATGGGAAACTGACCATGGCTTTGGCGATGGAGGCTTATGCAACTGAGTTATGAATAAACCTCTGTAGGAGCTCTCAAGCCAGTGTAATAAGACTGATTAAGAAGACGACGCAGGCATAGGCAGCAGAAACCCTTGAAATAATAAAGAGACAGAGTGAGGAAAAACTATTTAATGATAAAAAAAGCAGAGTACCTACAGCTTAGAAATATGCACTGGAAAGTATGAGACATTAAGGAAGGAATAAGAGGCTAGCTAAATGATATGTAGTCTATTAACGTAGTACACCTGTATTATTTTTTATTTTATCTATCTTGAACTATGTTGTTAATTTGTTTTAATTTTAAGTAATTTATATAACCATCTCCCACAGAGACTGTAACCATAATAACGTTTTTGTTTTGGATTTTTGTTCCTTTTTAAATTTATTGTTGGAACTCTGGAACTTTCTAAAATGCTATTAGACATTCGAAAATTGTATTTGAATGTGAACCTAAAGATGGTACACTGTACCAAAAACGTTAGTTCGTAAATAAAAAGTTTCTATCAACTTTTCTCAACTGCGATTAGTGCTTGTGTTTGATTAAGTTACTTGAAGAATTTAAGCAGGTAATTGAATTATGTTTCTGGGTATCACAGTAATAGGAGTACAAGCATATCAATATTTATTTGATAAATACTAGACATTAAAGGGGAAAAAGGTTAATGCTATATAAGACAGCCCTTGACATATGATCATGCATATTTATGACAGTGATGAAATCAGTTAATTCTGTGACTGATTAATGTAATTCATTGTTTAGAATCCCTGACCCAATGATCTGATATATGGAAAGTGTCCTTTTTTTTCTGTCTGGTTCTTGTAGTTTTGTTTAACAAGGAGAGGGCGCGGTCTGGGAAATGAACTTTGGAATCAAACTTTGTGTGGTGGTAACAATGAGAGGGCGCGGTCTGGGAAATGAACTTTGGAATCAAACTTTGTGTGGTGGTAGTTTACCCTTCATGTGTTAATATGTGATAAAATACTAGCGAGCACTATTCAGCCAATTCCAAAAAAATGGATTCAATGTTTTCATAGCTGTTATATATAATAAAAAATGTGCGAACACGTCAGAATGCCGAGTAGCCGAGTCGGTAGTGCGCTATCCATCGGTGCTGACTTCCAGTATGGGTCGCGGGTTTGCTGTGCGGTGTGCGATTATTTTTTTTCCGTTACAATTATTATTTTATACATTTTATTTAAAAAAATATTTACATAAATATTTTATTTCATAATTTTTCATTAATTTGTTATTTGAGGTCTTTAAACTTGAAGTATTTTTGCAGAAAAATTTTTAATCTGTTTTTAATTATCTACAACATTTCACATATACATGCATATTTTGGAAAAAACTTAAGGTTTAAAGACCTCTCGAATAACAAATTAATGAAAAATTACGAGATACTTGTTTTACAATATTGTTTTTCCTCAGATCTCCAGATCTGGATCTTGCAGCTGTTTGTAATTTGATCATTGTTTCTTCTCTCAAGGCATTGTTTATGGTTTGTTTGACAGTTATAAAATTCTTCCGTCTCCTCTCCAACCTAAAGTGTCATTTACAGTTAAACTTTCCCCAATTGAATTGGTTAGTTTTTACAGTTTAAACTACTGCGTCACACCTGCAATCTAGGGTCCTCAGTATGGAACATAAATTTAATTTCCTATTTTTTTACTACAAAAATAAGTTTATAGAATATTGATTTGGAAACTTGGGGGCCCTAGGCAATTGCCATTTTTGCCCATAGGATAACGCGCCACTGCTTGTGTCTCCTTACTTTAGGTAAGCAAGGTACTTATATTTGTCTATACTGTGTTTGGAAAGTTGACACTTGCTGATCTCACATCTAAGGTAATATAAATCGACAAAGAACGAAATTTGCGAATCCAAACTATTTTTAGATACGCAAGCAGTTGTGCACGTGTTGTTAAAAGACACTTTACAGATAGTAGTGGGGCATATACTTTGCCCAGTCGCAGTAGGTAGCTACTGCACAAAATATTGTTGCGGACGTTTTCAGCTTCACTATTTTTTTATAGATAGTAGCGGGGCATATACTTTGCGCAGTCGCAGTAGGTAGCTACTGCACAAAATATTGTTGCAGACGTTCACCTTCACAGTTTTTGCGGAGTTGGATCTCTCTAGTCTTCTCAATATTAATTCAACGATAGGGATTTAGCCGCCCCTAGCAAAGTGCCGCCCGGGGCAGGCGCCCCCTTTGCCCCCCGTACGTTACCCCACTGCTGCCACACACCTTTAGTTCCAATTTCTACTGTACGCTGTTGGCTGTAATCTAGTTGATTCAGATCTGGAGATACAGCAGACTATTCTACACTGCAGATGAAATTGGGAACATGTTGGGTTAGCAACTTCTGGATAACTTGTGTGACAGAGCAGAGTTTTGTTGGAAGAAAGTTGATATGGTTGAAAAGACCAGTGGTCAATGGTATAAAACCACTGAACACTGGTCTTTTCAACCATACAAACAGACTGTAAAAATCTGTTTTAGAAATTCCGTGTAGTTCTGCGTTTACTTTTCACTCGCTCGTTTACTTTTCACTCGCTGCGGTACAAAGGACAATTTCGTCTTTCCATGCCAACTGAATCCATACACAGAGCCGCATTTATACTTTTGGAGGCTCCAGGAATCCATACACAGAGCTGCATTTATACTTTTGGAGGCTCCAAAAAAAACAAGTCTATTTCAGTTAATGAAATTCATACACTTTTTTTAAAGTTTATTGAAAATAAAAGTCCGCATTTCTATAATAACTGATTTTAGTTAATAAAATAAAAATAACACAACATTAGCATACATAATAAAACCACTGAACACTGGTCTTTTCAACCATACAAACAGACTGTAAAAATCTGTTTTAGAAATTCCGTGTAGTTCTGCGTTTACTTTTCACTCGCTCGTTTACTTTTCACTCGCTGCGGTACAAAGGACAATTTCGTCTTTCCATGCCAACTGAATCCATACACAGAGCCGCATTTATACTTTTGGAGGCTCCAAAAAAAACAAGTCTATTTCAGTTAATGAAATTCATACACTTTTTTTAAAGTTTATTGAAAATAAAAGTCCGCATTTCTATAATAACTGATTTTAGTTAATAAAATAAAAATAACACAACATTAGCATACATATATTTGTATTAAATAATTATAAAAATAAATCCGTTCAAATTTAAATTTAAAAAAATTAATAATTAAAATATTTTTGGCTTTTGTTTTAGCAAATATATCTACAGTGTGATCATAATTAATCGAATCTATTACTTCTGTTTCGATGCACTATAAAGACAGATCACTTGTTTTATTTTGATGAAAGTTGATTCTTAAATAAATTTTTTATTCGTTTCAACACTGAAAATGAGCTTTCATCACTTGCTTTTGAAATAGGCATAGTCAAAAATTTATTTAAATTGTTTCTACATTCGGAAAAGTAGACCTTAACCCATCATTTATAAATTCATACACATTTTTAATTGAAAAATTTTGTTCCTTTAACAAAAATTTGTAATTATCAAAAATTTGTAATCTTCAAAAATTTGTAAATTTGTAACTTCATCAACAAATTTTTCTGAATCAATATCAGTCCCATAAGATTGTAAAATTTTATTAATGCTAGTCCCGTACTTATTTTAATCTATATCAGTGGTTCCCAACGTTTATTTGGGCATGCCCCACCTAAGCATCTCTAAAATCCTGATTCCCCCTGTGACATATAATTTTTATTATTCAAAAAATGAATTCCTATTCACGTGATAGAAGCCTAAAAATTTCTATTAACTTGGTCTAAACAAGCTTCCAAAAAACATGGCATCCATGAAACAGAAACATAAAAGAATGAAAGGACAGTTGAAGTACTGAGGAAGAAATCACTAAGAAATTGTTAAAAAATAATAATAATATGAATTAATATGAAAATGACAACGGAGTTGTAGCAGGTCTTCGGCCTGTCAAGTACGTTATTGACACCGGAGTGCAAAGGGTTAAACATAGAACACAACAGTTTTTGTATTTCAACCTTCTTTAGCTGTATTATATATTAAATGCATATTATAAAAGACAAATTTTAAAATTCAGTATAGCTATAACAGTTTCCCGACTTTCAGTGATCTGGCTTACAATGATCTTTATTTTCAATGATGATTATTTGTTGTACTAAGCTAAAGACCAGTGGACTTTAGGAACCAATATTTCTGTATTTTATAGCTTTATTGGGAAAAAATTTTAATTTAAATTTTTGCTTTGTTTTTTCATCTTTTCTGATGATAATCATAAAATTGCTTTAAATTTGATATTTTTATAAATTCTTGATTAATCCTTTGATTCCAGTTTAATCCAAATCATTTATTTCATTTGCCAACTTTTAACCACTAAAAATTCACAAATCTGTTGTCTGAATTTTTTCCCAGTTATTGCATCGTGTTCAATGTCTCTTCCTTAGTTTATTCAATTTAAAACTTATTATTAAGAATACAACTCAAATTTAAATGCACGAAAATAAATGAGAAAATATAACAAATAAATATATATATCAAAACGAAAAATAAAATAAAATATAATACAAGAATAAACTAAAAACAGCACCAAAAAATGAGGTGAACTTATCAAAACAAACTATCCATCCTAACAAGTCGGCCAGCTGCGATACTCGAGACAACGGAGTTGTAGCAGGTCTTCGGCCTGTCAAGTACGTTATTGACACCGGAGTGCAAAGGGTTAAACATAGAACACATAATTTACTAATTATCTTTCGTGGCTAGCTAAAGCGTATTTCCATGCCATTGGTGGTTCCCAATTAATTCTATCATTTACCAAATTTTCTTTATCTTTACGCTTCAATATTTCCAGAGTCTCTGTAATCACAGGTAGCGTGTTACTCTGTACTGGTTTTATCTGCTTTACGTTGTTCCATTCCACCTCGATATCCTTGTTGTATGCTTCTACGGCCAATGCAGTTGTGAGTTTTGCTTGCTGTATGTCCCGTTTGTTTTTTTTAAAGTAAATAATAATACTTTTGAGCCTTTGGGAATATACATAAACAACATGCCAAAATTCATCAAAATCAAAAATCATGCAGCGACCACTTTGTTTAAATTTGGCTGATTTTATATGGAATGACCCATTAATAATAATAATATATATATATATATACATACAAATTATATCAATGCAAAATGTCTTTGCATTCACAGTAGATTAGAATAAGATTAATGTATTTCATGAATAATAAAAAGTCACTATTTTCTTTAAAGAAATAGTAATTGTCAAAAAATGTCACAATATTACAACACAGCAAGTGTTCAATATGCCTACTGCCATTGTTGATAAAATGCTGGATATGAAAAAGCACACAAACAATGATGAAATTAATGTTTCATGACTGAAAGAAATTAAGTTTGTATAGTAATGTCAAAAATAAATAACAACACATAAAATGCAAAGCCCTTTAGCATTTTGACTGCTAAAGGACTTTGCTTTTACATTTGTTTTTGTTTTGTGCATTCTTGGTGAACTTTTATTATAAATAACAATATACTGTAATTTCAAATACCAAACTACACTGATGTTCAAAAGAAAGTATATTACCTGAGAATTTCACATTTCTAAACTGTTTTTCATGATAGCATGTTACATTAATTACTAGCATCATAATTAAAAATATAAACTCATGAACTAAAGCTATAGACATTCTGCAACTAACAAGAGTAAAGAGAAAAACCAAGCACTAAGCAGAAATAAACCATTTCTGCTTAGTGCTTGATAAACTCAAGATATTTATTAATAGTTAAAGCAAAATTAACTAATATTTACCATGTCTATGGAAAATAGTTTGTTTCCTATCCAAATTGTAAAGATTTAATTTCTTTTCATCTGAGAAAATAATTGACTTTCACTAGTTGTGGATCCATTTGACATGCTCCTGACACCAATTTAATTGTGGGTATTTTTATTTTTTTGTATGAGGAGAGGCTTTTTAAGACAACAAGCTATAACTTCATTTTGGAGGAGGCATTTTTTGTTTCTGCACTTGCTACACTCCTGTATGCTCTTCCCATTCTTTTTTCAACTTAAGAAAGTGCATATATTAATCAATCTTAAAAAAAATTAGAAATATGAAATTTTCAGATGATGCATTTTATTTGAACACCAGTATATATTGCAAACTAATAGTCTACATTGCATTAGTTACTTGCCTTGCTTATTACTATTCATTAAAAAAATAAAAATATGGTACAAATTTTACAAGCAATGGAACATAAATGATAATTCAAACAATCAGTTTTTTATATGAAATTTATATGACCTGTTTCCATGAAAAAATGCAAAACTGATTATTTGATATTTCAATAAAGTAGTATTAATATTTAAGATATTTTTCCAACAATTTTATAAAAATTTGTAATATATTAAAAATTAATATTTGTTAAATATTTATTTACATTCATCAGGAATTTTAATTTCAAACATATCATAATAATTACAAATTAAAATGTTAATAACTTCTGAAAAATTACAATTTATTTGAAGTTTTGAAACTTTCATGGAATTATTGAAAAAAATTGTATTTTTGTCAGAAACTAGAAGCGATATCCTGAAAGAAAGTACGGTATATTTTCCTTACATTGCATAAAATGTCATTAAGTTGAAACTAAGCAATATTTAATAATAAAAATCCTAAATTATTTAAGTAATTATATAAAATATTTTAATTAATAGCTGTAAAAATTAAATATGATTTCCCTTTTATGATTTATTTTTATATTTAAAAATTTTATTAATTATACAGTATATAAATGTACAATTATAATTTATAATGTACAACATAATAAAATAATTAATAAATAATAGTAAAGCTTTTGATATGATTTTGGCAATTACAGAAATTAATACAATTAAATGGTGTTAAACCATGAATTTTCTAAAAACACCAAAAGCCTAGGTAAACATGTATTTATATGCACTTTTGTACTTTCAAGTATTTTTAAGTAAACATGTATACATACAATTAAAACCCATTAGAACACAATCTGCTGTAATGCAATTGGCCAACATTGCTTTTCATCTTTAAAGTTTCAAGGAAACAGATTTATTAAAGTTATATCATAATACATGATTTCACCAGTATAGGTCATGCTTTTGTCTTGAGCTATTTTCTAACTAAAAAACATAATGCAACATCATGAATTTTTAAATTTTATAATTTTTTTTAGTCTATTAACAAAGTCTCATCTCATTTAGTATATGATTACTGATAGAGTTTGCATGTTTTTCATTTTGAACAACTAATAGAACAAAGCTGTTTCAAGCATTATTTAATAATAAATGCTTGCAAATGATCTATTTTGTTTGTACAGTATTTCAAATTTAAACAATGCAGTTCATATAATTTTAGCAATTTATAGTGTAATTTTGCTTAGAATTAATTTATATAACTATTGCCCATAATTCTTAAATGTTGAATAAATGTTTGAAATTTGATGCCAAAAATATTTCTGAATTTGTTTATGTTTTTCCATTTATATTGTCATGAGATGCTTTCAACTTGGTGCATTAATTTGTAAAGGGTTTTAGTTATATTTCAGTACTTATAATTAACATAGAGATGGCACCAAAAGTTAATTTATTTCTTATATTTATACTATATGAATAAAAAAATAATTGTCATGTACTTACAAATAATTCAAATAATTTCCACCTTTTCATTATCAGAAGATAAAGCAAAAAGCCATATATTTAAATAAACAATAGTAATACATATAATTTCTTATAATTTTTCAAAATTAGCATTGAACAAAATATGGTAATTTGTTTCTAGTATAATCTACATGTTAATTTTTTTTTGTTAACAAATAATGTCACTATTTCATTAAAATCTAAAACTCAACACTTAACAGTAATAAAATTAATGTAAAACAAATATTTTATTCACTAAAAGCCAAAGCAATGTAACATATTCAAAATTACTCCATTCATCATCATCATTTGAAATATTCAAATTCATCTTCAGCATTCTAATATAGAACTACAGAATTAATTTAAAAATATATAAATCAGAATGACCCTAGAGGGCAACAATAATGCATAAAGCAATAAGTATATATATTCCTTCAAGAAGGTCAAAGTCTCTATTGCTTTGCAATGTATTATAGACCAATCTGTAGTTCCAAACATGATCCATAATACTAAACTGGCTCAGCTTTAACTTCAAATATAAATATTATCCAAATAACTGTTTATATATAGTTCAATGCTTCATAGAAATCAGTATTCAGCATTAACAGTGGTAAAATTAATGTAAAACGACATTTTATTCACTAAAAGCCAAAATGAACATAACATTTTTGGAATTACTCCATTTTCAGCATTCTAATATAAAACTACAGAATTCAATTTAAAAAATACAATTCAACAAGTATATATCCTAGAGGGCAGCAAATTTTTTTTTAAATTGAATTTTCTAGTTCTATATTAGAATGCTGAGTAATTTTGTGAAAAGGTTAACTCTGACCTATGCTGTCTATTATTTTATTATGCTCTTTTTATTATTTATCATTATATTCAATATTATTTAACATATATTTTTGTTTAAAAGTTAACTTACTTCCATGTCTCCGTCGTAGTATTTTGCAATCACGTGTTACGGAATGGACATCCATCTTCCATGGGAGCTTTCTCAGTTTATGATGTCATCTAATCTATATAATTTTACCACTGATCCAATATGAGAAAATAACAATGATCTTTTATCAATGTTTTGTTCGGTTTATAATTAAATTGTAAAGGGATGACATGAATTGATTACTCTGTAAACTAATCAAATCTGATATTGTGACGCGACTTATGCAAATGAGCCGAGATCGGGATTGTAAGTCACGAAGTATAAAAATGAACTTGTTGCATGAATTTATGTAAATGAAGCAACACAGGACTGTAAGTCACTCCGTATAAAAGCTTATGTAGCCACCGACACAGAGAGGTGTTGTATTGATGTAGAACTGGCTAAGTGACATTCAAATTTCTTGTAAAGATCTACAATTGCTTGAAGTTTGTATCGGTGGTGGAGGTATTAGAATTTAAGTAGATTTACGGTTTATTTCTTGTGAATAATTGAATTTTTGGATATTTCAGTTGGATTAAATACATTTTGTTGATTAATTGATTGCTGCTTTATTAGTGTTTTAATAAAGTTTTAATTAACACTTTTGTAAGTGTTGTGAGTTTAATAAATTTATATTTTTTGTTATTTAAACTGTTTTGAGAATTTATTCAAATTATTAGGATAAGTTTCTAACATCATTTGTTATTTTCAATCTAACACTTGTTTGATACTTCTAGTTGCAAGTTTCCGGTTTGTTTATTTTACCTGTTAGACATTAAGTTTTGATTTAAATTGTTTTGGATTTAATTACCGGTATATTTAGTTTAGAACATAGTGAAAGACCTGAGCTCAGGCCGAACTCTGGATTTGCGAGTCGTTAGAACCATTAGGTTTAGTTTATAATTATTATTACTGGTATTCGTTAGAATTCGCGACTTTGCAATTTTGAAAACATTACATTCATTTTGGCTTTTAGTGAATAAAACGTCTGTTTTACATTAATTTTACAGCTGTCAATTTGCTATATTACTGATTTTTATGATGTATTAAGTTATATATAAACATTTGTTTGGATAATATTTATGTTTGAGATGAAACAGGTTCTGCCATAGGTTCCAAGTGTGGACAATGCCTACAGATGAATCAGCTGGATTATAAATGGGGATCAAAGGGCTATGGACTTCAGAATAAATTTCCCAAGGGTGAAATCCTATATTGAACTCTGGTCTTTTGAGTGGAAACCAAAATGTTTCCACACACACAATCTGGCAAACTCTCCAAGTTAATCATGTATCACATTTTATAAGAATAGATATGCTGTATATAAACATTTTAAAGCATTGCTGCTAATATTATTATTACTTTATATATTAATATAAATTATTATTAAACAAAGAAGTTATTATAATTACTTAATTCTGGTGACTGTATAGGTAATGATGCAATTGTTGGTTTCAAAGGCACAAATGGTTTACAAGGAGCACTTTTAGCTGAAAACACAGCTCTAATTTCTGCAAAAGAAGGTGATGTGATCTTCTCTGTGATCTTATCTTCAGTTTCTTCACTTAACTGTTCTTCTGATAAATCGTTTTGTGATTCTTCATCCATTATAAAATCTTTCCTTTCATCATCTTCTGACTGACTTGTGTCTTCCAATCTTTTAAGTTCTGAAAAATCAGTAGAAAAAGATGATGGTGTTGGGATAGTTGATAGGCCTTCACTAGTAGGAGCACAAGGTGAAAGCATTTGATTAAAATTATCTTCGTGATTTCCAAGTGGAAGTGACCTCACAATACTTTCTTCACTTAATTCACCATTAGTAATATCTTCTGGAAGTTTTGAATGGAAGATTGGTGACCTGTTAATAATTAAATGGTTATTTCTTTCATTTTAAATTATGAATACATCTTTATACTGATAATTTTTTCAATAAATTAATTCTATAATATAATAAATATTATAATAAGATATTTCAATATGTTATTCAGTTAAAAAATTCCTGAACTGATTTCAGGACTATAAGCTGTAGTTTCTAAATGCAATGAGACTTCTTTAAAGATATAATTTATCAAATCGTTAAAATCTCTACAAAAAAGTATTTATACTTGCAATTAATCATAGTACACTATTAGATTTATTTGGTTCCATCTTTTGCATTTGCAAACTGTCTTTAAAAAGTAAATTCTTTTTATTCATAAACATTTAATAAAGAATATTTAATAAAAATATCTATAATGGAAATATCAAATGCATAGAATATACGTATACATGCTATTAGAATATATGGAAATATATTCTACTGCAAAATAAAACTAAAAACTTAAAAACCTAACTGCTTTCATCGGTGTTCAAATAATTATTAAACAAATACTAAGCCCACACAAGCAGACCAATACTTTTAAACATAATCATTTAATCTCTGATTAAATGATTATGTTTAAAAGTAATTATTTAAAATAATTATATTCTACTGCATATATATATTGCAATAGAATGCATTTGATATAGAAATATCAAATGCATAGAATGCAAATGCATCAGAAATAATATATGTCTTCAGTTTATTTAAATAAAGTACTCCATAAGTATTAAAAAAGAGATTGGAAATAATCTATTTTTTCAAACAATAATAGAATATCTTTATAAAATAACTTTTTCTGTTGTGTATTTTTATATTTTGGCTTTATTGGGCTGCATTTTTCAGAAAGCCTTAAATAGCATAATTAACATTTACATTCCAGATTTCTTAGAAATCAGTTGAATGATGTGACCTAAAGTGATAATAATATTTAAGAAAACCATTCTCTTCTACATCTTTTAATTTTAGCCCAATTGGGCCAAAATTTTCAGATGATTTTAATTGAGCTAGTATATACCTATATTTTAAATTTAGTCAAAAGCAGTTAAACAATGCTATTGGATTGTTCGGAAAGTAATTTCATTTTTTTCCATGAAAATGTACGACAATTTTTTTATAGTATAACATGCATCAAACCCGCGGCCCATACCGGAAGTCAGCACTGATGGACAGCGCGCTACCGACTCGGCATTCTGACGTGTTAGCACATTTTTTATTATATATAACAGCTATGAAAACTTTGAATCCATTTTTTCGGAATTGGCTGAATAGGCTGCACTAATATTTTACCATATTAAAACATGAAGGGTAAACTACCACCACATAAAGTTTGATTCCAAATTTCATTTCCCAGACCGCACCCTCTCCTTGTAAGATAATTTATAATGTCCTAGTAAAAATTAGTAGGAAAAATCCATAAATTTGGATATTTATGACTTAGGCTCCTTTCACACTGCCAATGACAACAACTAAAGACTAACAACGATCAAAAGACTAAAGACAACAATCAAAGACAAAGACTTCTTATTTTCACTTATTGCTTAGTGTTCACACCAGTCTGATGAAGACTACTATAATTTATATCAAGCATGTGCAAACATTTGTTTTAATAGTTAGCTAATATGGATTCACTTGTAATTACATTAGTCCTTTAACGAAAACATTTTTTAAATTATTAATAAATTTCGATAATCTTTATGAGAAGCATCTTATAGCCAAAGTCTCTCTCATATGGCCGAAATCAATTTCCTCCATTTTACTTTATAAAAATGCTTCTTCCTTCCTGATTAGTCGAAGTAGAACGACAATGATTAAATCTTGAATCTTGGTCAAGATCAGAACGACTAGCAACACCAACCGTTTCAGGACAACAAAGACTAATAGAAACAAGAGTGAACAAATAAGCGAGTCTTGATGAAGAGACAGAGACAGAGTCTTTGGTCGTTGTCGATGGCAGTGTGAAAGGAACCTTAGGACCATTTTCACTAACAACAGTGGAATTCTAAACCAAACCCACCCATCATAAGTCAAAGCCTACTTATATTAAATTTATATAGTTATTAAATAAGAGCTGCTTGTTATTTTACTATGTCCAAAACACTAAACATTTTGATATAATTGTTTCTAGTGGTAACAATAGAAACTGGTAACAATAAGCAATAATTCAATTCAATTTCTTAAGACATTTTATTCTTAAATGTCACATCTATATAAAAAATGCATTTCAATAAAACTTCTCTTTTACATAAATTGGATAATAAATTATTTATTCATAAAATATACTGTAAATAAAGAGAGGAAAAATACTAACTGAAAAATTAATAAACAAGTAAATGCATACATGAATCCTATTATTAAAGGAAAAACAGTAAATTTTAAAAGTTCTATTTCTTACTTATAGATTTAAGTATTATTTAATTTTAAAATAAACTGTATATAAATTTATTGCAATCTTCTCTTTTAATATTACACCCACCCAACCTGTTTACTAAATTTTGATAGTTTTCCTCTTACTATTTATAGTATCTTAGGTATAAATAGTTTTTAGCCTCAATTTTATAAAATTAAAGAGGGAATTATCAAAATAGATTTTTAATACGAATGTGTCATTTAAGAATAAGATAATGTTCTAAGAAATTGAAATTCATCATCATCATCTTTTTCTGGTTTCTGTGTAATTATAACCACCTTGTATATTCAACATACAAGATAGTATTAATTAAAATTTTCCTATTGAAAGTTCTATGTAACTGTAACTAATAAGCAGCCACCAAAATTTATACATATACCATCTAAGGGATGGGAAAAGACCATCCCTTGGATGGGTTTGCCATAGTTTCTTCTATTGGCAGGTTTTGGAACCGAAACCTGCCAATAGAAGAAACTATGTAAAATATAATACATGGAAAAAGCACAGAAAATAAATAAGATAAATTTATGTTAAAATTTAAATTCTTATTTTTTGTTAACATTACAAAAGTACCCCATAAAGAAATAACTTGTATCCACTTCACATTTACTTCAGTGATGTTTTATATCATTTTACTAAATTCAGTCACCATGATAAGATTGTGGAATGAATTTATGGTAGAGAAAATTCAGTCTGTCAAAAAGCTGTTGGAACTTCATATAACTCACAACTCTCTTATCATCATCTTTAAAATAGCTAATGATATTCATAAAATAGAAAAATAGAATCGGTTTGCAAGAAAATTTTACCTCTTCTAATAATTCACTAATCATTGCCATTTGATCTTGTTCCCTTCCAGTTAATAAATAATGTATTCTTTCATCATCATCACTTAAAGAACTGAATTAAAGAATAAAATAAAAAGTAATAAATTTTAAAACATTTATTTTTATCAATATTAATTATGATTAAAGCATTATAATGAAAAATAAAAATGTAAGATATGGATCATATGTAGAAAATATTTGAAATACAGATGCTCCCCACTTTACGAACAAGTTACATTCCAAATGACTGTTCATACCATGAATTTGTTCATAAAATATTACTAGGTTCGTTATTGACTACGCATATTCCTAACGATGTTCGTGAGATAAGAGCTATAAATACTATCAAATAAACAATAAAAAATACTAAAACAAATAAATAATACATTTTAAATTTTAAATATGGTACATTATAAAAAGGAAATTATAAATAAGAATGTGGATAACTGTTGTTTCAAACTATAACGATAATATTTTGATTTACAAAAACGTTGTTATTGAACTAATGACACTTTTGTAAATCTGGCCCAGGTTGGTTTGTATCAGCGAAAGTTCATAAGATGGGGAGTAGAGTTTCAGTATTTCGAATTCCAGTATTTCGAAAAAACCAGTTAAACTGGTTTTCGAATTTTTGCAAAAAAACAAAAAATATATACCGTATTTGCCGGCGTATAAGACGCACCGGCGAATAAGACGCACCCTCTTTTTTATACACATTTTTGAAGGATAAAACTTTATTACTGATCATTCTTCATTGTTATTGTTTATCTGATTTTTGGATTTTTTTATTTAAGCCATTTATTAAGTTTTAAATAATAATTAGGATATTCCAGCATGTAGCTATCTTATTTTATATATACTAAGAAAATTTTTGAAACTGTCACAAAAAGCAGACTGAAATAGCTTGACAAATAATGATACAATTACAAAATAAATATTAGAAAATAATAAAAAATACTTGAAGAAAGGAATATTATGCTATAACTGGAAAATGATGTATCTACACATCACAAATTCGGACTCTATTATCACAATATATAATGATTACTAAAATTTCAAACTTTCTCTTTAAGAAAAAACAAATTACTCTATCATTATTAATTGTTAACACAGAGAGAATTTTTGATTATATATATCTCATCATAATTTGCATTTTATACATATGATTTAAACAAATTTGTAAAAAAAATAAATATCTTTTCTGGGATGGAAACTGCTACAATAAAAACAAATAAATATATCAGAGAATATAAAAGAATTAGAATGGGAAGTAAAATTTTATATAATATGCAATTTAGAATTTTTCAAAGTTAAAGAATTATATTTATGTTTTCCTACCATCATATTTTATTATCTTTGTTTGTATGCCACACCCACTTGCACATATCTCCAAATGACCTTGGATCAATCCAGGTAATAAAATCAGCCTATTTACAAATGAAATGGGCATGTTTGTTTTGACTTTGGAACAACATTTACAATTGAATGAAATATGATACTCTAGTTTGCATAGATTTGATAAGGAAATATCATAATACTTAAAAATTCATTAAAAATCAATAAATTATAGTAAAATAATTATTTTTTTTATGTTAGAAAATAGACACTTTGCCAAAAAATAAGGTTTCATATATTCTGATGCTTTATTTTAATAAAATAAAATCTGAACTAGCTTATAGGACCTTAAATAAAATTAAAATGCAGAAGTGCTTTCGGGCTGGACTGCCCCTCATCAGCTGCACAAAGAAAGTGAGCGTTAGTAGGAGAACCTGTCAGAGAATGGGACATCTGTGAAAACAAGTGTAAATTGTAATTTAAACCACCAAGTGTCGGGGAATGGTTGGAACAAACAGGTTGTGTAGCACTTGGGGGCTTAAATTACGATTTACACTTGTTTTCACAGATGTCCTGTTCTCTGATAGGTTCTCTCCTACTAATGCTCACTTTCTCTGTGCAGCTGATGAGGGCAGTCCGAAAGCGCTCCCGCATTTTAATTTTATTTAAGGTCCTATAAGCTAGTTCAGATTTCATTTTATTTGATTTGGGACCTAGTTGTCAATTTGATCTTTTAATAAAATAGTGAAAATTTCACATAATTAATAGTTATTACATATATTAATTTACAGTTCATCACTTTTCATTGGTTTCACTTCGTCACTGCTGGATTAATACAGGAAGTCTCCAATTTATGATGATTGGTTATTTACAATAAAAATCCATACTTACAATGGCTTCCATCAATAATTTTGCAAATAATGGTAGTCACTTGACCGGATGGTCAAGTGTGTTGCTTTTCTGCCATGCAATATTTGTATTTAATCTCTGGTCTTATACCTTCAGAATTTTTCGGTGTCCAACCATTCAACCACATTCTAAATTCATAAAGAAAACATAAATGCAGAATCATAAATTCACATTTTGTATTTCTGAAAAATTTTTGATGAATTTGATCCAGGTATCGATAACCCTATTGTAAAATCATACTGGCTCTACCACTAGATGTGAGCAGTTCATAGTTGGATCAGGAATAAATACTATTATGTAGTAGGTCAGCCAATGATTGGAAACTGGCATTAAAAGTAATTGCTTATATGTGATTAAAAACTTGGTGAGGTTAGTTTGAATTAAGCTGCTAAAGAATACATTTGGCAGTGGACACTTTTAGAGCATCACAGATTGTCCAACACTTATGATTGGATCAGCCAGAAGATTGAAAGATAGAGTTCAATGAACCTGGTTAGTCTGGACTTCACTAAGAATGTTATGTAAGACCTGGAATTGAGCCTAGTTCTTCATGATAGTAAACAATTGCTTTATGATGTAACTGATACTAGAAACTTAGACACAGGAAAATAACTTAAACATTCCATCTTTGTTTTTTTATATTCTATTTTCTTTAGCTTTATTCATGTAAAGGTCCATTTGGCATAAAATACACAATTTCCTTACTTTAAAGAATAAACAGTTTACTCAACATTACTAAATGCTACTATTTTTTAAAAGCATATTGAATATTCTTCATGATGGTTGAGGAACATAACCTCTATTTATAACATTTGCATCTATTGAAAATCATGTCCTGAGTTGTTATAGATTTGAACTAAAACTGAAATTTTTGAACACGACTCCATTGTAAGTTGAAAACCTCCATATTGGTATTCTGTATATCTTAATCATCAAATCTTTATTATATTTACTTTTATTGTTTCTCAATGCCTGATAAACAGTTGAGGTTCATACAGTTATTTGCATTTTTGTTTTCTTTTCATTTTAACTAACAAGGAGAGGGTGCGGTCTGGGAAATGAACTTTGGAATCAAACTTTATGTGGTGGTAGTTTACCCTTCATGTGTTAATATGATAAAATATTAGCGTGCACTATTCAGCCAATTCCGAAAAAAATGGATTCAAAGTTTTCATAGCTGTTATATATAATAAAAAATGTGCGAACACCTCAGAAAGCCAAGTCTGTAGCACGCTGTTTGTCGGTGCTGACTTCCAGTATGGGCCGCGGGTTTGATGCGCAGTGTGCGATTATTTTTTTTGTTACAATTATTATTTTATATATTTTATTTTAAAAAATATTTACATAAAGAAATATTTTATCTCATAATTTTTCAGAAGACCAGGTGTAACGGCCTCCTCTTGCATGTTCTCAAGTAAAAACCTATATAAAAATAGGCATGCTGGAGCTAAGCTTATTGATGGGTAAAGTTTTGAATAATCTGCTACGATAAATGTATCAGTATCCTGTATGTCATGTGAACTTAAAACTTGTAAGAATTTAGTAGATGAGTCCACTGTGTAAGTGTAGTCAGCCATTTTCGTTGAACACCATCGTACTAGCTTTTTCTCCAGGGGAGTTAGTGGTGAATGAGATTTATCGACCATTGGTCTCAACGTTATTGATTGCTTATGTGTTTTAATTAGTCCATATAGTGGCAGACAAGAAGGATTATATGGTAACTTGACCTTCCATGATTCCGGGAAATTTGACCTATTCATCAATTTCCGTATAGAATTAGTTATATTCTGGGTAGGATCAACTGATAGAAGTTCTGCATTCGATGTATTCACATAGTCATTCAACATCTTGTCATATGTATCATTGGGAAGAATAACAAACTTATTGGTCTTGTCATCCTTTGTACATTTGAGATTATCATCTTTTAACCATTGTCTTGTTGCCACAAGTTTAAGCCACATTCTCCATTGTTCTTGATATTTTCGTGATTGTCGATATCTGTTTCGGGCCATGATATATTTCCATCTTTCATGTTCTCTATCATCTGGGTCTAACCTCTTGATTAAGTTTTCTACGAGTGGGACTTTTTCCTCCGGTGTTCTATCACGGAGAACTGTAACATAAGGACCACTTCTGAATAACTCTTGTACATAGTTCGGAAGTTGAATATTACCTATTGTTGTTAGAACACTGTTTAATGGGAGACTTCCTATGCGTTTTTTCTTTATTTGTTTTTTAAGCAACCATTTAAATTTTTTGATATAATTTTTCCTCATATCATCTTTATATCTGTTGATCTTGTTTTGTACTTGATCACTGTCCACTTGTGGGCAACCTTGTTCCATTAATGTCATGTAGATGTTGTGGCAATGGACCTTCAACTGATATATTCTCCTCCTTTTATCCGTTATGGCATACCTGAGACATCTTATCTTTGTTTGTTGTATAAGATAAGAACTATAAACTGGAAGACATATCCTATAAAATGACAAAGGTAGAACCTTATTCAGTTCACATTGTGTTAAATGTTAGTTAAGTTGAAAGTGCTTTAATTATTTAATAAATCAAGTAATTCACTTTAATCTGTGCTGTAGTCAATCATTTACAAGACTGAAACTATAAGTGAAATTACTAATAAATAGTAATTATATTAATTCTGTCTAGGCTTGGATGAAAATTTTCTTATAAATTTTTAATATACAGTACATTCTGGAAAAGAGAATTTATTTATTCATTTTGAAATCTTTTTAATCTGTAAGTAGTCAAGTATTTTTCTGCAGATAAGCACAGGCTTTCAAGATACAATTTTATTCAAAATATGTCACTATTTATTACTATAAATCCAGAATGTATAAAATTTTATTTTCCAGTAATTGGCTTTTTTTCTGATAAATAAATCATTTTTCTATAAAATAGTATTAATTTTTAATGATATTTTATGTAATTTGATACCTCCTTAACAAAATTATGTAAACAAAGTATCATATTTCAGAGTCATAAATCTTTTCTTGGAGTCAAAACGAATGCATTTTCCATTTTTTGTTAGCAAAGGAGTGGATGTTATTAGACAGGATGATTCAAGATCATTTGGAGATAGTGAGTGAGTGGGAATAGCATGCAAATAATAATAATAATAAAACATGACCTCAAGAAACATGAAATATAATTCAGCTTCAATGGCTTATAAATCACATAAAATATTAATTATTATTCTATATTCTAATTTTGTTAAGTTTCTGATATGTTTTTTGTTTTTATTGTAACAATTTCCAAAAAAATTGTTATTTTTTATAAATATTTTTATCAGATGAATAATATATCAAATTATGATGATAAACAAAATCAAAAATAAACAAATTATTTTTGTCTAAAAGAAAAGGATGAAAGTATAGTAATCACTATATACTGCAATAATGAAGTCAGAATTTGTGACATGTATATACATCATTTCCAGTTTATAACACAAATATCATTTCAGCAAGTATTGTTTATTATTTTACTTTCTAATAATTATTTTGTAATTCTATAATTATTTTTTATTTTACTTCACTCAGATATTTTATGAAACCATTTCAAAATTTATTAGTATAAATAAGGAGATTGCTGCTTGTGGAACATGTTAATCATTATTCAAAGTTCAATAAATGGCTTAAATAAAAATCTAGTATCATATAAGTAATATATTAAAATATATAGAAATGAAGTATTTTGTTAAAAGTTTTACTGTATAAATATAATAGAAATTTAATTTGTTTATAGAAATCACAATACTACACAAAACCAGTGACTGGTAGGCTATGAATCAATGAGCTATTTTTAAAAATGATTAATTACAAATGAATTGCATTTTGCTATATGGAAGTGGTCATCTTCAGTCTGACAGCAACCAGATATATATCTTGATTAATTTTCATGCTTTGCAAAACATTATAAGCACACATTAGAAAAAAATCTAATAATTTATGAAAAGTCTTAATTTTTTCAAATTTTTTAATATTTTTTTGCATTGCAGAATCTCAATCCATAGTTGACCACTACTAGATTAAACATAATAATCAAATGCAACTACTAGTTATTTTGGACCTGAGCAAAATTTATTTTACCAATAGTTTCAGATCCTATTTAAACTAATTTTTGATTATTTACCATTTAAGGACCAGTTCTATATTTTATTTCATATAATGATCATAAAAATTTAAAGAAAACTTGTTAAAATTTGTTTTGTAGCAAAACAATAATGTTTAAAATAGAACAATATTATAAATCTTGGAAAAAATAATTTTAATTCAGGTTTCTAATGAGTAAAAATTATTCTTAAACATATCTGATAAAGAAATGCTGAAAGACCTCTATACTACTTGAATAAATATGATTCTTAGATTAATTTGTTTTATTTTATGATTTGATTATATAAATTCATTGTAAATCATTTAAATTTAAAATAAAATTTTCAAAAAGTATCATATACCTTGTTTAATAATCCTTGTTGAATTTTCTAACTGTGAAATTTCTTGTTGTGTAGGGATTTTTCCACCAGCATGAATCCATAATCTTCCTCTATGTGGAGTATACCATGTTCGTCCTTCATGCCTATAATTCATTTATATGAATATCAAAAATTATTAGTTTTAAAATTATATTTAAAAAAATGTTAAAAATATTAATAGTATATTAGCTGATGTAAAATTTTCATGAAAACTTTTGGGAAGGAATAATTTTAAATATTTTTTTTCTATTAAGTATTTTTAAAAAATCCTATAATTATAAAATTAATCAAATAATAATAATAACTTAATTGTGAGGGGAATATATCTGAAGTTTGAACAACTTATCATTGGAACAGAATTTTTGCTATTTTAAGTTCATTTTGTAAAGGATCAAGTCTCTTACAATGCGAAGAAATAAAACACATACCCAACAGATTGATACTACATCCAGTTTAAAAATGCTAGTCAGATGCTTGATACCCTTAGAGGCTGTATTACAGAACATCAAAAAAGTCACCAGAAAATTATATAAATTTATCAAAAGCCAATCAGCATTAACACACTAGCATTCACTACATATAAGACAACCCAGTTCCTGAACAACATTCACTCTCATGACTAACATCGACTATTATCATCGTCTTCACATCAACGTAGTCATCCTAACCAATTTGCTACTTAACAATGTAAATGTTTTGTATTATCATCCAGTGTGCTGTAACTGTATATATATTCATATCTTTAAAGAAATATGTTAGATAATTAACTTGTGTTAATAATTTTACTATTTATTTACTAATAGTATGTACACCTGCTGGGAATTTGAGAGACTGTCAGAGACTTTTATCTTCTGTCATAGGATTAATAGAATTGATGGTCATTTTCTATGTCAGATACATCATAACAACTTGGATTCATCATTGGATTGAAGAATCATCTAGTTGAGGATATCAATAGTTAGGTATGGAGATGCCAGTCTTGAAACCTGACAACAAATATTAATTGTGAATTTGGGTTGGACCTAAGCAAATCAACCAGGACCTCACAATTTTACAACATTATCATGGGTATTGGATTCAACAGCTGATACCACAATGAAATAAATGTGGAATGTGCAATCTCTCATATCAATATTGTAAAAATACATTTTAAAGAAATGGTTCATAGTACATTGAGCATAGTTCAAAATTAACTCACTGACACATAGTATCTAGGCAAAAGTCCCTATATGAAAAGTCAGTAATGTTCCTTGGTAATAAATGATGCATCTAACATTGAATCAAGTAAAATACATTTCAATCATTCATGTAGACTGATGTCAAAACCTGATATTTATATAATTGACAGACACACATATCATCAGTGACCAAGACAGATAGTGTAAAAGCATTAGAGATGGGATTCAAATGAACATCTTATACAGACCCTCTCAGAAATGCTTGACTTTAGTTTTTATAGCGACTTTTTCCAGATATTACTCTGTATAATTTCCAAATCCAAATAATAAAAATTATAAAAAGCAAGTCACATAAGAATATTGAGAATTCTATCACAAAAAAGCATAAGACTTTGACCAAGCCTTTTGATTTTGCAAGAATTATGTGCTCCAGTAATTTTGGCTATTGATAATATAACTTTGCCATAATGGACAGAATTTAAGAACCAGACAAACTAATGCCTTGGATAATCTGAAATCCTCAAATGAACCAACTTGATAAAATTGATTGCCAATTACCAAATGACAAAATTTTCTTCTGATTTACAATATTTTTTAGATAAAAAAGTCAGGCTGTCAAACAATACAGATGGTCTAGATCAGCGTTTCCCAAT
The DNA here is from genome assembly GCA_000484575.1 of Olivierus martensii. NCBI lineage: Eukaryota > Metazoa > Arthropoda > Arachnida > Scorpiones > Buthidae > Olivierus > Olivierus martensii. The sequence goes on from AYEL01086357.1 coordinate 83,853, forward strand.
CTATGTTCAGTGGAATACCAGTAAACGCAGAAGGCCAATAAATGTTCTGTAAAAAATTATGAAAATTAATATTGGGTTGTCCGGAAAGTTCGTGCATTTTTTTTAGTTGTTAATTGGTGGCACTAGAGTACTAAAAACGTGCAAGTTATTATTTAATTTAGTTGTGACCTTGAAAGATGACACTGTAATCATCATAAAAATCTATGTTTTGTCAGAATAAAGATCGACAAACTATTGTTAGTTTCGTTTTCGCCATGAGTGTCGATAGAATACATTTGCGCCATGAGTGTCGATAGAATACATTTGCGTAATGTTATACGCGTTTAAAAAAAAACTTTCTGCAATTGATGCAACAAAAGATATATGTTACCCGTTCTTTGTAGAGTTCCCATGATTCACTTGATGCAGGTGTAAATTCCGATACATTGCCAACTGTACCAATCACTGTGTGCATCGCTTGACTTTCCGTCATTTTTTATGTCTTTTCCACCTTGTTCGTAGATTCTTCCTTTTTTCTTTTTTTTTGAATGAATCCTCGTCGCCAACTGTTAAGTTTTAAACAATACTTTTGTTAAACACACGAGACATAATTGGAATGAGTATAAGTAAAAGATTTTAGCAAATACCGGAGTTTAATAAATGTAAAATAGATATTATTATATAATATCTAGTTTATTCAAACTTAAAATATAAAATAAAGCGAAGTCAGAAAATTTATTTTTAAAATTTTAAAGCATCTTTTAGAACCTCAGATGAACACATCACCATATTGCACATTTGTCTGGAAAATGTTTAAACCGTTTATATTTTAATTGCATTGTTTAAAATTTAAACACAAACTAATATGTTGACCAAAGAAAAA
>AYEL01086359.1:0-17498 GCA_000484575.1 Olivierus martensii
TTCGTATTGCATGTTTGAACAAGTCGCCGACAAGTGAGTAACTCGTCACAAAAAATTGTTTCGGTTTAGTATGTACTACCATTTTATTATAATTAATTTTATAACAATATATTGATGGGAGAAAGTCGATAAAATAAATTCAATTTTAGAAATGCTTGGCGGGCCGCATAAACATGTTTAACGGGCCGCAAGCGGCCCGCGGGCCGCGTGTTGCTCATCCCTGCAGTAAATCATTTATTCTATAATAAAAATTCTCGAAAAATTATCAATTTTAAATAATTTTTTATTATTTCAAATTTCTTTTATTTTTAATTAATTTTTTTACTTTATAAAAATTTATAGTAATATAATTTTTGTAGAAAAATAAAACTATTATTCATTTAGAAATCATACTAATGATTTTCAAATGAAAATTAAATTGAAAAAGATTGGAATACAGATTTATTACGTCAGATATTAATGGTTATAAATTTACTTACAGAATCAAAATACAGCAATATTAATCATCCGAGATGTATGATATATTTATTGACTACATCATATATCTCGAAAGATGGATATTCCAAGTATACTTATTCACAATTATGAATACACCTTATTACTTTATGTATCAGTTTTGTTTCGAAGTTCCATAAATTATTTTTTTTTATTTAAAATAAGCAGATTTTTCTTTTATTTCTGAATAATTCAAAAAATTAATTACTGCTAACATTTAAAAATTTTATTTTATTTGTTTGAAATGAAGTGCAATTCAAAATTTGCGAATATTATTTGCTAGAAAAATTAAAAAAAATAATAAAATTTTAAAATTTATTTAAAAAATTTTATATATAGAAATAAAAAATAAAAGCTTTAAAATAGAGTAACCCACTTTGGTACAGGTCTCTGTACCAAAGTGGTCATATTAACAGGTTTCACTGAATATATTATTAATTATAATGACAATATTTCAGTAAATTTAGATTACTTTGGAAGTAATTGTCATAATTTCATTAATCAAAATTTGCATAATACTTAATTTTTGTCAATTTGTTTTTTAAATATGGTTCAAATTTCTTTGTTCATAGCTTGTTTTATTCACAGGATTTGCTGCTATCCAAAAATAGCAAAAATTCTATTAGATAGCTAAGATTTCATATAAAAAATTTTCATTTTCTTTGAAGTCATATATGGAATGAAAAATTATGAAAAAATAATATTAAAAAACATTTTGATTTATGGAAGAGAAACTGAATAAATATTTCAATAAAAACTAAGTGAAATGTGAAAATTTAATTTTTTCAGAAGATAGTTAGGCTTAATTCACAAATTGGACAGAATACATTTATAGACAGACTTTTAGTATTCTGGCATATGACATTTTTAAGTTTAAGTCTGTTAGCTATTATTCAAAAATGATTATTAGACAAATCATTCAACAGCATATGTAGATCAATGTTCTCAAATTTAATATCATCTGCATAATCAATTATTTAGTAGTAGTTAGACTAAATATAGGACTGGCATATAATACAAAACACTAAGTGATGTATCTTGAGAAATATCAGTATTTGGTTGGATTTCCATAAGCTGATTATATATTGATTTAACATTATATATTCCTATTAACTAAGAAATTTATAATCCAATCAATAAATATTAATTATAATTAAAGGTTATAGTCTTCTATTAATCATTGATAGAGAAAGGATAAGTTAATACAGTCAAAAGCATATACAAAATCTAAACATACTGTATAAATATTATTATAACTTTCAAAACTTAGATATATAGCCGAAGTGAACTGTATTAAATTTGTGTTAGTAGATTTATGTTTGCAGACTCGCTATTTCTTATGAATATCAATAATATTAATTACAAACTAAACCTAACAGCTTTCAAAAATATTAAAAACTACTTGCTTAATACGATACTAGATTAATGTATCGCTGTATAATGTATGAGCTGTATTTAATCTAGTAAACCTAACAGTCTAACAACTCTGCAAATTCCAGAGTTCGGCCTGAACTCAGGTCTTTACTAATTTCTATAATTAAATCAAAACAAACAAATAATCTAAGAACAACTAATATCTACTGGCAAAAAAGAAATAACCAGAAAGGAGTATCAATTAAGTGTTAGATCAAAACAACAAATGATGTTAGAGACATACTAATAAATTGAATAAATTCTTAAAACAAGTTGATAACAAAAATTATAAATTTATTAGACTCAAAATACTTACAAAAGTGTAAACAAAGCTTTATTAAAACAGTAATAAAGCAGATTCAAATAACCAACAACAAATTCAAGAACATTCTTTTTTTTTATTTAATCAAAATTCAAATATCCAAAAATCCAATTATTCACAATAAATAACCTTAAATCTTACTTAAATTCTAATACTCCACCACCGATACAACTTCCAGCAATCATAGATCTTTACAATAATTCGAATTTCACTTTAGAACCAACACCTCTCTGTGTCATTAGTTGCTTCTATTTTTATACTGGGCGACTTACAATCCTGCACTTCGCTCATTTGCATAAGTTCGCGTAACAATATCAAACTTATTAGCTTACAGAGTAATCAATTTGTGTCATCCTCTTTACAATTCAATTATATACTGAACAAAACATCGATAAAAGAACATTCTTATTTTCTCATATCGGCTCAGTGGTAGACTTATTCAGATCAGATGATGTCAGCAGCCGGGAAGTTCTTTCGGAGGACAGATTCTGGTTCCGTAACACTTATTCAATTTATTAGTATGTCTCTAACATCATTTGTTGTTTTGATCTAACACTTAATTGATACTCCTTTCTGGTTATTTCTTTTTTGCCAGTAGATATTAGTTGTTCTTAGATTATTTGTTTGTTTTGATTTAATTATAGAAATTAGTAAAGACCTGAGTTCAGGCCGAACTCTGGAATTTGCAGAGTTGTTAGACTGTTAGGTTTACTAGATTAAATACAGCTCATACATTATACAGCGATACATTAATCTAGTATCGTATTAAGCAAGTAGTTTTTAATATTTTTGAAAGCTGTTAGGTTTAGTTTGTAATTAATATTATTGATATTCATAAGAAATAGCGAGTCTGCAAACATAAATCTACTAACACAAATTTAATACAGTTCACTTCGGCTATATATCTAAGTTTTGAAAGTTATAATAATATTTATACAGTATGTTTAGATTTTGTATATGCTTTTGACTGTATTAACTTATCCTTTCTCTATCAATGATTAATAGAAGACTATAACCTTTAATTATAATTAATATTTATTGATTGGATTATAAATTTCTTAGTTAATAGGAATATATAATGTTAAATCAATATATAATCAGCTTATGGAAATCCAACCAAATACTGATATTTCTCAAGATACATCACTTAGTGTTTTGTATTATATGCCAGTCCTATATTTAGTCTAACTACTACTAAATAATTGATTATGCAGATGATATTAAATTTGAGAACATTGATCTACATATGCTGTTGAATGATTTGTCTAATAATCATTTTTGAATAATAGCTAACAGACTTAAACTTAAAAATGTCATATGCCAGAATACTAAAAGTCTGTCTATAAATGTATTCTGTCCAATTTGTGAATTAAGCCTAACTATCTTCTGAAAAAATTAAATTTTCACATTTCACTTAGTTTTTATTGAAATATTTATTCAGTTTCTCTTCCATAAATCAAAATGTTTTTTAATATTATTTTTTCATAATTTTTCATTCCATATATGACTTCAAAGAAAATGAAAATTTTTTATATGAAATCTTAGCTATCTAATAGAATTTTTGCTATTTTTGGATAGCAGCAAATCCTGTGAATAAAACAAGCTATGAACAAAGAAATTTGAACCATATTTAAAAAACAAATTGACAAAAATTAAGTATTATGCAAATTTTGATTAATGAAATTATGACAATTACTTCCAAAGTAATCTAAATTTACTGAAATATTGTCATTATAATTAATAATATATTCAGTGAAACCTGTTAATATGACCACTTTGGTACAGAGACCTGTACCAAAGTGGCTTAAGGGACCGAATTTCAAAAGCTGGTTTGTTTGCCTTAGGATGCAATGCTATTTTTGTTCTGTATAGTGATCCCCTGTCTAATATGTATATTGACCACTCATACAATTATTTTTCAGAAATTTTAACCTGATAAAGTGACCAAGAAGATTAATTTCATGGAGGAATTACTGTATTCTACTTAGAATTTTTTTCCATTAGATAAAATTCTAAGGATTAATATTCCATTCGAATTTTTCTGTTATGATAAACTTGTCTGCTAAACCAGTATATTAAAAAGTAAATATTATAATACTACTATATATATACCTTTATGCAGTATTTTAATTTAAGTTTGACTATGTTAAATGCACATATACAGGTTAGTATTAATTGTAATGCAGTATATGCTTGCCTATGTGTTGTCATTATCGCTTGACTGCAAATTGATTATTTTAATTAATATAAATTTGCAGTTTGGATTAATCTATTCTTTTCTTTTGGAGGAAGGGGGAGGGTCACTGTCCTATATAGTGACTACCTGTGAAAAGTGACCAATCAGATCAGTCCTAAAGGGTGGTCACTTTAACAGGTTTTACTGTATATGGATCATGTTGTCGTTAAATAATCAATTAAGTGTAATTGTTTACAGCATATTAATATGGAAATTTGATATGTTGAAATGAAACAAAACTATTATAAAATCAAATAATTTTATATAATTATAAATGTGATCAATGTTTTGAAGATCAAAATGAACTGTCGCTTTTCTTTTTAATTTTTAACTGTAGAATTTAATTATTGATTTTAATTTTTAGTTTATGAATTATTATATTAATGATATTTATCTTATATGAATGAATTTTCAAAATTTTAAAATATTAATTAATACAAAATCAGTATAACATTAATAACTGATAAAACTGACTTTACGAATTAAAATTTTTCTGATCGGTTCTCTGCTAATGAGAAAGTTCATTCCCTTAATCCGTTTTAAATGAAGAAAACCTTATTCAAGCTTTTTTCTTCGAGGATTCTATACTCTGAATATATGAAGTTTTTCTATTAAGTTAGTATTTGGATTCCACATAATCAGTGATCGTCTACTGAATGTATTTGTAGGAAATCGTTTTATGACGCTCATGTAAATTTACGTAAAACACGGCTGCGAAATTTTATTTCATTTCTATTATTAATATGATATTTAAGGAAATCTATTTCTATATAAAATTGAATGTTTATCTGTCTGTTCCCTATACATTCGCAGTTCCCACATTGATCTATCGGGACTAAACTTTGCATAATGACATTCTATGGCCCTACGGGTAATACAGAATATCTTGAGCGAAAATTGCCTTAGGACTGAGTCCCCATCGCCAAAATATCTAGAGAATTAAGCATCACAGAGAATTTAAATTTTAAATGATTATTCCTTACCATCTAAGGTACTGTACATTCTATTTTTGGAATGCTAGATCATCTAGTTACAAAATGAGGCAGCTCGAAACAAAAATGTAGCCTTCGAAACGTTAAAACCCGATATTTCTATAATTATTACTTATATGTGAATGATATTAAAATTAATCGAAATAATTTTGGATATATTTTATAACAGTAATTTTATATTATTACTTTTACTGACATTCTATCATATATCAGGTTTCCTACCAAATATCTCAAGAGCAAAACATTGTAGCCTGTTCAAATTTCAAATTATTGTTCCTTTTCTATCTAAAGTATATGAATACTAATTTTGAAGTCTCTATGTGGTCCCATTACAAGATGACAGCATACGAATTTTATTAATTCTATTCAATCTTATAAACTATATTTTAAACTACATTTAGTGTTCAAAGAAAGTGCATCATCAATCCTTAAAGTTGTAAATACCGTCCAAATAACCAAAGTTTAAGAATATTTCTTACAAATTGTATCAGATAAGATTGACACAAGTAGGTAAAGACTTTATTAATTCTATTCAATCTTATAAACTATATTTTAAACTACATTTGATGTTCAAAGAAGGTGCATCATCAATCCTTAAAGTTGTAAATACCGTCCAAATAATCAAAGTTTAAGAATATTTCTTACAAATTGTATCAGATAAGATTGACACAAGTAGGTAAAGATAATGATGTAATATTGCATCAGCTATTACTTTCAGTTATATAAGCATGATCTGCAAAAGTTGCAATCATTCCTTTAGTCAGAACGGCGACGAAACAAAAATACATTAATTAATAGTTTTACCTTAAATATTAGTAAATATATTTGTTGTTTGCGAGCCATTAATGTAACATACTACCGCAAAAAAGATTAGAAATGTGAAATTTCCCGATGCACTTTCTTTAAAGACCAGTATATCTATTTTACATGAACGATATTATTGTCATTTTTTTATTTTTTTGCAAAAAATAGTTATAACGATACTTAACAATGATTTATTTAAATTTTCTTTATGTGATAATGTGAATAACTTTCAATCATATATGAATTTTAAAATAATATTCGTTAACCTTGTTTTTTATTTTTATTTTTTGAAACTTTTATAAGAAAAATTTTCAGATTTCTTTTCTTTAATATTTACAAAAATTACTTATTAGAATTCTTCACATTCTGATAAATATTTTGAGAACTAGAATATCTATTGATATAGTTTTTCTAGGAATATCAATTAGTGTCATTAAAAGAAAACAAAAGATTTTAAATTTATAAAAAATTAATTAGAGTGGATCGGGGGGAGATGCTTATTTTTCTCTAATTCTTTAATATTTAAACAGATATTTATTTATTTATTATTTGAATAGTTGATAAATATATTAACTATAAATAGAGCTATTTTTACCGTTATTCCAATTTTTATGATTTATAAAATTATTGACCCGCAAACAATTTTATTTTAAAAATTAGCCTTCAAATGAAACAATTTGTGATCCAAGTGTTAAAATATCATTTAATTACAGTGACACTCTTATTATATGAATCATTACAGCCTAAATTTATCCCTCTTATTTTCATTCTAAATTAAATATCATTAATCTGGCATGCATACAATATTGGATAGAAGTATACAATTGGTCAAAAAGACCAAGCTTTTAACTTCACATTTAATTAAAAGAATAATTAGAGCAATATGAAATAAAAATTGGAAAAATAAATCGATTTATTTTTCTTTTTCTTCCACAAACGATTTTAGATTCCATTGTTCACCAATTTCAATAATATTTGGAATATAGACTTTTCTGTGTTACTTAAGATTGTCTAAAAATTTCCGCACAATCGGATTGAAATAAAGATAAATTCGGTAACGTATCATTAGAATTGCTTATCATACTATCATTAGAAAGCATTTCTTTGATTATAATCTTCATCTTAAAAAAAATAAATAATATTTTCTCGTTATTGGATAATATAAAAATATATACTAAATATAGTAATAAGATACTAAAATGTTTGCTAAAATTTATGACAGATTATTTGGTTGTCGATTTAAGAAATAAAACAATAATGCTCACTAAATAATCCATTCTAAACTGTCGCCATTGCTATTTCTTAGTCATAAACATTTATTTTTTATTTTTACGTTATTTATATGTTTTTAAGAAGATATATTTTATTTCTTTAATTTTTTGACTAAATCTTTCTTTTACTTGAATTATTATTTCGTGAATACAACGAGAAATAATCTCATTTGTTAAAGAAACATATACAGTAAATCATCTTTTTTTTAAGAATATAGAGCTTCATTTTTTGTTTCATAGATAAAAATTACGTTTTATCTTAATATCATTACTTTGAAACATCTAAATTCCTGTAATAAATATATGGTTTTTCTTTTACCATTGATTTGTATTATACATTATAAATTTATATTTTTCTAATTATAAAATAAATTATCTACATTTCTTTAAAAACTGGTAAATAATGAATATTAATTGCAAGTATGAATAAATATACTTATAAAAATTAGCCTACAAATATATATATGAAAGCTATAAAAAATTAAATTTGAGATTTAATATAATTTGCATTTATAATACCTTGAAATATATTTACCAATTTAAAACAGCTTCATATAATATAATTATCAAACATTAATTTTAATAACTAATTCTTAATTTAATTCAATAAATTAGCTTAATAATTAAAAATAAAAAATTCAAAAATATAAGTAAATATCAAAATTTTCCTACCGATAGTATTTTGGAAATATCCTTTGGCGGAGGCAGAAAAATAGAAAGAAATCATGATAAGAATCATAATGCTTATAAATGGGAAAACTTACAGTAAATAAAAATCTTCAATTATTGCAACGTAAGAACCTATGTTCGATATTATCCTGTTTGCAATTGATCTAATTATGTTTATAAACTAGTTAGTTCAGCATTTATTTTTTATGGATTCACAGTAAAACTTAATAAAAAATTATAACACTTTGCTAAAATTGTAATAAATACAGATTTTAAAAACTTAAATAAGTACTACTAATTAATAAACTTAGAATATAGTATATATATATACAGTGGATTCCGCTTAATTGGGACAGCCGCGTAATTGAGCCAAATCTCAAAGAACGGAAACCAAACTAATAAACTAATACATAATTTAAGACAGTAGCAGAGAAGGAATTTTCAATTTTTGATATATTTTATGGATTTTTCGAAAATATGGCAACACTACGTACACTAATACTTGTCTGCTTTCTTAAAAAATTCTTTATATAAAAATTATAACGGCATTTTATTGTACCGGTATTTTTTCAGGTTAAACCTTTCTACAAGACAATACAGACTAATACAATGGAGCGGGTCGTTTCTTATCGTCGTATTACGTACACATCGTCGACACACTGTCCCCGCATTAATATAAACATCCATTCTTTAGTAAAATTATAAGTAAATATCATCGTGCATAACAATACTGTATTCGGCAACACTTGCGTGATGAGAATCAGTTATCTATCGTCATACTGTATTCGACAACACTAGCGTGATGAGAATCGGTTATCTGCAATACTGTATTCAGCAACACTAGTGTGATGAGAGTCAGTTATCTATTGCAATACTGTATTCGGCAACACTAGCGTGACGAGAATCAGTATCTATCGTCGTGAGTCAGGCAAGTGTGCGTCTACTTAAGAGTCTATCGTTACTGTACCTAGCGATATTCATTTACAATGTCAATTTTATTTAAATTTTTAAATCTTTGCCAAGATGTCAAGAAATGATTTTACACTTTCAAGTAAAACTGCTTTGCTGGATAAAATTAAAAGCCAGCTATTTAATACAAGCCATCGTAGACTCCTGATATAACTGGTGTACCAAAATCTACCATAGCGCGCTTTCTACAACAAGAAAATCAACTGCGTGAGGAGTGGGCATTACAGAAAAAAATTCCGGGAACATCAAAACTAAAGCGTGATGGAAAGGATTCAGAAGTCGAAGAAGCATTAGATCAACGGATTTCTATACTTAGCGGGCGAGACGTGAATATCAGCGGCCCAGTGTTGAAGAAATAAGAGGAGATCGGTAAAAAGCTAATACAGTGAAACCCCGATTTTGAAACTTTTCGGGGACCGGCCCGAAAAGTCGAACGAGCCGGGAAAACGCACGAAACGGGAAACTCTGATGACGTCATAATAAAAAAAAGTTCTTTGAAATGTTAAAAAAAATACTGTACTTTATTAAATATTTTAATAAAATGCAAAAAAAATATTAATTTTTTAAATTTTACGTCAAAAAAAGACCCTAGAAATGATGAATTTGTTAAAGGATTTTTCAGATTTCATCGACTTATATATTTAACTGAGTGTAATATTGGCGAGAATACCGGTACGAGGACATTGGATAGCACTGAAACTGCACTGAGTGAGCATTATTGTTCAAGAAATAATAAGAAAACTCAGAATTTAGCAAATGCATTAAATTATCTTTTTGGTGACTCAATACTACTAGAAAGTTTAAATCACGAATTTAATGTGGACTTAGCAAAGAAATTGAACAAATTAATTGGAGCTGAATTATTTGTTAATGCTGGATATTATCGGAAAAAATATGCTAAACCTGCTGGCTATAATTTTTTATATTTAGATCCACATCTTATTGAAGAACATTTAAACAAACTGTTTTCAGAAGTTAAGGAATTAAGTATTACAGCAAAAAATTGGTATGAAGTTACATCCACATTTTTAGTTAAGTTTTTGTATATACATCCGTTCGTTAATGGTAACGGACGTACTGCTAGACTTTTAATATCTGCACTTCTAATTAAATACTCGATTATACCTGTATCTTTATTTGTTTCAGAATTTAACCCTGTTTGTTCTAATGAGATATATTTAAGATATATATGCGAAGCTCAAAAACATAATAATTATTTGCTTCTAAATTCTTTAGTGATTGAAAGTTTACATTATACTTTACATATATTTATTCAAAGCTTGGATATTGAAAAATAATGTCTATATTATATTCAATAATCTCAAGAGTTCAAGTATAGTTCATTTAGGATGCCTTTTAATAAATTGCAAAAATTTATTACTGTATTTTTAAAAAAGATCCAAAATCTCAATGTATATAAAATTTAACAGTATAAGAAGTAACTTGTAAGGACTTGAATATAGAACAGAAACAACTATTTCTGACATTAAAAGTTTAAATATTTTTAAAATTATGATTTCAATAAAATAAAATAAATACTACTTATATATAAAACAAAAACATTTATTTACGTCTTTTGTTTATCATTTGTTACAAACAAGAATTTCTTTTTTTACAACATCGAAACTAACCAGGTGGCATTCATAATTACAGTATACATTTTTAATTTTCTTATTTTAATGGATGATGAAATTTTAAATACGATTGTCGTTCCCTCGTTCCTACTTTATTTAGGCTATCTCCGAAATTACAAGTTAAGTTTTCTCATATTGCTGTCAAAAGTAAATTTACAGTTCTATTTCGAATACTGTTTATAAATAATTAATTTTTAACTACAAAACAAAAGTGAAAAACCAAAAATGGAATGACATTTCCGTAAAATTTTTGGATGTAGGAAGCGGGAAAAGTTATATAATTAAAACGTAGGAAGAGGGAAAGTTTTACATTGCAAGTATAGGAAAATGTTCGGACTTCCGAAAATAGACGTTTAAAGCGGGAAAGTCGTACGATACGGGAACGCACGAGCGGGGTTTCACTGTAATTAGATACATATTTTAATAAATCATTAAAATAGGTACCTAATTATTAATTTTTTACCTATTATTTATTTACCTACAAATTACATATTTTAGAATTTATTATTACTTCGTGTAATTGGGACAGCCGCTTAACTGGCACAAAATGGCTTAGTCCCGACGTGTCCCAATTAAGCTGAATCCATTGTATATTATTTAAAAAATATAAATTTTAAATAATATATTTATTTACATTAAACATTAAATAAAATAAAAATAAATGTACATTAAACATCTAAATCTTTACAAATAAAAATGTTTTAACAATAAACTTCTTAAATTCTGATCAATAAGAATTTTTATTGTCATTAGAACTATGTATATAGATATTATATACTTTTACTTAAAAATTGACACGGATATTATTCAGCAACAACATAGAGATGTCCTTATATCACTTTTTTCAATTGGCTCATGAATGGTGTTTTACAGGGTCAATTTTTTTTTAATCCTGCAGCATTATTTTAAAAAAATTTTCAAGAGATTTCATAAAACTACGTTTATACATGTCATCCATAATAGTTATACAGACTAGTAAATATGCCCATCAAAAATGACGGGTAAAATTAAAACAAAAAATTAAACACTTATTGTACTTATTCTTTTTATTCTATTGAAATTGAGAATAAAGCAATCTATACATATTCAAATATACTGTATTATTAAGGGAAATATGTTATCAAATCTTACATTATAATAATAAAAAAATTAAACTTATACCAAATTTGTAAAAATAATTTATTAAAATGGATACAAAGTTTTGGAAATTAATCCAAAATTTCAAGCTATATTTTTACAAGAGATATTCAAGCATTACGTAAACATATTTTTGATCATTTTAGACCTACTCCTCCCTCCATGTAAGCCATTCTAAGCAATTTATTGATACATTCTTAAATTACCTAAGATGTTTTTTTTTCTTTTTCTGTAGATTAAAAATATGGAAGTACCGTATATACTTGAATATAAGCCGATCCGTGCTGTCTCTGAAGTCCCCCCGACATCAGGGACACTGTTCAGAGACAGTAAAAATTCCATTGGAATAGAGCTTGAAATACGTGTACGTCACACGGCTCCCAAGAGACCGTTCGAAGTTTCGCTTTCCCTTACATTGTATTTTGTCTAGTTGAGTTGAGTTATCGTATTCAAATCTTTGATCGTATTTTAAAATGAGTGGATCATCCTAACGATGACGTCATACACCGTTAGATTGACGTGTGCAACGTGATTTCTAGCCGTTAAACGTGGGATTCCGAAGTTTTGATTTTCTATACGATGAATTTTTTTGATAAACTAAAGTTATTTTTTCGTTATTTTAAATAATATTTTAGTTACTTTTTAATCTGTTTTAATTAAATCATGGATGAGTTAAATATAATAAGAATTTATGGATTACTAGCGAATGGATTAAAATATTAATTTATAATAATGAAAAATAAACACCGGTATATTTTTCCCTCAAAAATGAATCCTAGGTAAGATTCTCGATCGATTGTCGAATTTTCGCGTCGCGTCGTATCGGACAGCGCGGCGTCGCGACGCGCTCGATCGCTTCGGGATAAGATAAAATTTTACCTGGTATTGTATTAAATGAATTATTGCAAAATTTCCTTCCTGATCTTCAGGAGACGTTCAATAACCCATATTACGTAAATGGTTTTGCTTATTACTTCAATTTCTCCAACCAAAAAAGTTGATTTTTTTGACCCGTGTATAAGCCGTCGTTCCTTAACATATATCTTAAAAAATTTATGAATAAAAATGTTTTTGTTTTCTTTCACATTCCTTTATTGAAGAATAAAAACTTATTTTTTATCCAAGAACTGAATTTTTGGAACACAGAATATTCAATTGTTGCCAATTAACTCAATTTCAAATCAAAATCAAAAACAAAATACTCAATGGTCGAGCCAATTAACTCAATTTCAAATCAAAATCAAAAATAGATTGCATATCATCCCTCTCATGGCAATCTAGTGAAATTGCAATTACGACTAATTTTAGCAAAGTATTTCCCAATGATTGTATTTTATGTGTGTATTGTGTATCCCTAGTATGGATTTACAAAAATTAATAAAAATATTTTGTGTTGTAGCCCTAGTATGGATTTACAAAAATTAATGAAAATGTTTTGTGTTGTAGGAATGTAAATGTAATTTTCTAAATGTGTTAAGTAAAAACAATGTTTTAGAAATACCGTGATATATGAGGATTCCGCAATTTTCAAATTGTGTTAGATCGAAACTGTATTGTAGGAAGTCGTGTTATAGGAGGGATATCTGTATTTTTAAAATCCTTACGTAAGCATTGGTCGAAACACTCACGTCCCCAACATAAATTTTGTTTTTATTTTTTCCTTTTTTAAAATGCTCACCTAATACTTGATTACCCCAAATATTAGTTCATTTTTCAATAAATATTGACTCTCGTGAACAGATTTTATACCGAAATTCTGAAGAAATTACTATGCTAGCTTACAGTTCAATTAATACCATAAACTGGTAATTTCCTTTTCGTGATTACAGTTTTGCGTAACAGGAAAGAAAATATGAGCGAAAAAATATCCAAAAGTTATTTATAAAAAAAACATACTCCGATGACGTTTCTGTTTAGTTTTGGTTAATAAACGCCATTCCATTGATACAAATTAACGGTTGTTTAAAAACAATCAACATGTGGTTTCGATTTTGAAATACAGTACAGAACTTCATTACATTCATTAAAATAACTTTTATCACTATGCGGTAAGCCTATTATATTTAAAGAGGAGAAGCTTGATTTAGCTATGATATAGATTAGGGGTAGGCAACCTCCGGCCCGCGGGCGACATTATTTTATTATATCTAATACTAACGCTATGTATACTTACATATCCATCTCTCTTTTTTAAATAAATACTATTCGTGGTCCACTATAAATTTTTCTATACGGCCCCCTACAAAAAAAAGGTTGCCCACTTTTTTTTAATAAATACTATTATTATCAATTGTTTTTGTTTTGGGCCCGTAGTCTCACCATTCTATTATCAATTGTTTTTGTTTTGGCCCGTGGCCCACCATAAATTTTTCATACAGCTCCTTACAAAAAAAGGTTGCCGACCGCTGCTATAAATTATTATTTTTCTCCTACAAAAAAAAGGTTGCCCACCCCTGATATAGATGTTAGACGCGACGTAACACAGCACAACTATATACAGCAGTGATTTCCGAACTTTGTGTGTCTGCGTCCCCCTTTTTTCATAAAAAATTGGTACGCCCCCTAATTTTCAGAACAGTCTAATTTTATACACGCTTTCTACTTACAATTTAATACTGTAAAACAATATACTACATTTTGTATAAATAAAGTTCTTATACATAAAAAATATACATATTTATTATGGTGTAATAATTTTTAATACAATTAAACAAATTTTACAAAAAACAAACAAAAATTGAATAAATGTTTAATACATAATACTGTATTTAATGCGATGATGGGCTTATTTTTCAGCATAAATTGTCTCAAATCGAAACTCAGTGGCGGAACTTAAAAATTTGGCCCCCCGCAAAATATTATTCGGCCCCTACTACAAAAAAAATTTATAATTTGTTCCACTTTGAGATGGCAGTGAGTCACGAAATGACATCACTGCCATCTCAAAGTGACAAATTGACATTGTCTGGTGCGTAGCACACAATAGCGTATCCTTCTGTCATTAGATATCAAAGTATAGTATAAATAGCACATTTTCAACAATTTAACTACTTTTTTTGTACATAAATAGTTGAATTAAAAAGTTTTCACTAATTAGCTGATAAACCTGAAGTCTTCATCATGTCTCTGATATTGTCATAAATAAACTTTATAAAAATTTTTACTTTTATTATCATTTTTCCATATTTTATTTATTTAAATTGTAATTTTCATGCGCTCATGTTAAAAGTTATACAGATAGGCCTCGATTAGCGCGACTTCGATTAGTGCGACTTAAAAAATTGATACCGTTATTCGGTTAGTGCGAGAAAAGATTCGATTAGTGCGAGTTGTAAACACAGTCAGTCTTACTAACAAAGCTCCTTTTATGATGTCAATTAACAAATTACCGTTAATTTTCGGTTAGTAAAACCGAACGAGGAGCAGTCCAAGAACGGTCACACGATTTTGAAGGGGTGAAACATCAGAAAGATGGGCTTTTTGCCGTTAACTGTTTAACATTACTGTACTATTATTTAGCTTTGCTATCGTATACATACAGTAGAGTACAGAATTTTCTCTTTTAAAAAGTATCGAAATGGATAAAAGGAAGAACACTTTTGATGATAAAACAGGAAACGAAAAAAAGAGAAGTGATTACGCTACAGCAAAAAATGGATGTGATTGAGCGACATAAAAGCATTCTTTGTTAAATTTTTTTAAATAAGGATATCTTTACAAATTTATTTGCCTATTATATTGCTGTACTACCGATATTATTTATTTTCTTTTGTTTATTATCTGATTTCTTTATTTAAAATAAAACTTGTGAAAAAAATTTGTTTTTGTTATCTTTTGGTGTCGTATTCTGCTAATAAACAAATAGAAAACTTGTTAAAAATTTCTCATTGGTTCATTAACTTCGCTTATTAATGCTATCTGGAACTAATTTACTGATTCAATAAAGTTGCAATGCTTAATTGCAAATCGGCCTATTCACTCAATTCTCGACCCAGAATTGGCGGCCAGGCGGCGCTCAACTTCCGCTTTCGATTCGCTATTTTAGTTTTGATTTGGCGGTTGGTTTGATGATGATATGAGACGCAATTCCTGGTAAGTTATTAATTTAGATGATGAACAATGATGTAAAATATGAAAATAAATATTTCTTAAACAGTTAGTGTTAAGTTTATTGTGGTTATTCATCGTAAAACTTAGCTAATGGCCGGAATCTCACAAAGCAAGAACCAATTACCATATTTTCCATAGAGTTAATACTTCGATTAGTGCGAATTCGATTAGCGCGAGAAATTCGTGGAACCAATTATTCGCGCTAATCGAGGCCTACCTGTAATAGAAATGCGATTATATACTTTTAGCTTTATTATTTTTATTAATACTTAAGAATTGTTTTAATTCTCTTAGCATCTTGCGATGAACTGTCGAAAAATTAACAGAATAGTATCTAACCCATTTGGCTAATTCCTTATCAAAAGGGCCGTTTTGGTCAACCAGGATTATTTATATTTAAATTTTACGGCAAATTTTCGATTTGCATATGCAAGAGTTAAATTGACATTCTTCGTACGAAAATCAAGGTGATGGAGTAAGCGGTAAAGTGTTGTTCTGGATAATGTCGTCGGTAAGACATTGCCGGCATTTATGTCTATCAATAAACGTCTTATGGTGGGGCATTCATTACGGAAAAAATGGTGGTGCGCCTTCATGTGAACGGCAGATTTAGTAAAATCGTCATATCTACTTAACCGTGGTTCCCAACGAGGGCGCATGTCCCAGAGAGGGACAATTTGACTTTTAAGGGGGTAATTCGAGATTGAATTATTAACAGTGAACGTTTTGCATTTCTTATGATTCTACGGGGCTTCATAATATAAATATATATTGTGACATACACATTTTTTAAATTAAAATCAGAATGTACACTTCGATTTTGAAACTTTATTTGGTGTTTTTTCACATCACTTTATATTATTATTTAAACAATTTCTTAGTGATTTCTTCCTCAGTACTTTAACTGTCCTTTCGTTCTTTTATTTTTCTCCTTCATAGATGCCATGTTCTTCGGAAGCTTGTAGCTTATTTAGACCAAGATAATGATCTTTTAGGATTCCTCTACGTCAAGGGTGTCAAACTCGCGGGCCGCATGCGGCCCACAATGACTATATTTGTGGCCCAGCCAACAAAACGTACACAATAATAATAATGACCATATTTTGCTCAATGTTTGCACGTATTGTAGTGAAACTACGCGCGGGCGTACCATTCACCCTCCCCATTAATATTAGCAGCTTATATTTTAGATCCAATATTATCATCAGATCCAAAATTAACGACGCTCACCTTCGATCAATTTTGAAAGTAATCACTGCGAGCAATATTTCTCCCGAAGTAGGAAAGTTAATAGCGGAGAAGAGATGCCAAGGGTCAGGAAGAAAACATTAAATTGTCCTTGTCCTTTTTTATTTCTTTACTTTTCGAAATAAATTTGTTTCTATGAATATTGAAGTTTTTTGCGGCCCACCTAAACTCAAACCTTTTTATTTTGGCCCATGTTAG